>CABHPH010139067.1:19233-47585 GCA_902168325.1 Peromyscus nudipes
AAAATTTCAAGAGTTATAATAAAGACATGCATTTTTTGTTTGTTTGTTAAATTTCTTTTTCTTTTTTTTTTTTTTTTTTTGAGACAGATTCTCACTATGTAGCCCTGACTGGCCTGAAACCTGCTCTGTAGACCAGGTTGACCTCAGAATCACAAAGATCTAGCTGTTTTGCCTCCGAATGCAGAGAATGTGCCACCATGCCCAGCCTGGCACGTACTTCTTCACAGTAAGGTTTTTAGACGCTCATAAGGGTAACTTCTTCCTTCTTTGGAAGGCAATCTGGTGGGATCACTCAATTTTTTTTTTTAATCTCATTCCTGGGATTAGATACTTGGGGGCTGCCAAGCAAAAGCCCTTAGGAAGTCTATGTTTATACACATTGGTGCTCTCCATGATAAGTAAGAGCTCTCTGAAACCTTTCAAATCACAGTAAAGAAAACCCAGTAATACTGCTTATTTCTTTGAATCTCAGTCCAGTTGACTGAAAGGCTTTCGGTAGTGGGTGAGAGGCTGATCATCATTCTCCACACCTTGAAGACCCTGGTAATGCTGTTTCCAGATCCCCTTCTCTCCCAGCTGCCCACACTTGGTTCACAGAGCAGTAATTGGAGGCACAGGGACGTTAAGAGGCCTGCACACCACAGAGGAGGATCTCTTGCCCATCTGCCCCTTTGGGGGCTCTGTGGCTTTTCATGTGCACACTGTACACATGTGGTCCAGGTATGAGCAAAGCCCCACCTTCCCTTGCGATGGACAATGCTCTTCCCTTTACAAGCACTTCAGCGGGCAGCCACCATTTCTTGGCCTCGTGGCTGAGATCATGTGTAAAAGTTCTCTCCCTTATTCTAAAGAGAAGTTTTACTTGTTTCTTAGGAAGAATATCATCCAACTGTTAATTGAGGAATAAAATGAAACCTACACCCACCATAGAGCAATCCAATTTAATGCTATCTATTCCCTTGATTTTCTTCAAACTATTAATATTTTCCACTCCTTTCACTTATTGTAGGTCTCTTTTATGTTTTACGATTTCTTTCGAACACTGCGTCTGTAACTTCTGATGTCTGACTTAACGTGAGATGGAACCTGAAATGGATTTGTGGCTTCCTTCTCAGAAGAGAGGTGCCACTCTCAAGCTTTCAGCCCAAGAGGAGATGACATTCCTCTACTGCACTCCACGAGGGAGTCAAGAGTAGCAGAAGGTAATGCTATATTATTTTATCCACCCAAAATATTTACTGAGATAACATCTCTCTACACAGCCCTGGCTGTCCTAGAACTCCCTCTGTAGACCAGGCTGGCATCGAACTCACAGAGGTCCACCTGCCTCTGCCTCCCCAGTGCTGGGATTAAAGGTCTGCAGTACCATGCCTGGCTCAAAGGTTGATTTATTTGAAAATAAAAGTCTTATTACGTTGACTTCTTTGGCTGGCAGACTACTTGTATTAATGGGATCAAATAACTCCTTAAACTTTATAGCAGGCCAGGCAGTGGTGGCACACATCTTTAATCCCAGCACTTGTGAGGCAGAGGCAGGTGGATCTCTGTGAGTTCAAGGTCAGCCTGGTCTACAAATCGAGTTCCAGAATGGGACTGTTACACAGAGAAACCCTGTCTAGAGAAACCCTGTCTCTGAAAAAAAAAATCTTTCTAGCAGATAGTAATTATCTATAGTGAGAGAAGTCATTTCATTGTTACTTACGAACTCTGTTGTCACTCAGTGTCAGAGATGTTACCAAATACAAAGTCAGAGCTTGGCTGCGCATCTGACTTTGCTGACAAAGCATAGCTATAATACGTTTTCTTCCCATTAGACAGTCCATGTTATCCAAGAATCATCTTTGGGTGTTCTCAAGTCTCTAAGGAGATTGTACAGATTATATAATACATGGAGTCTTTTGGAAACATGCACTTCAAGTATTATTAAGTTCACTGCAGACACAGAGGCCAGGAAAGGAGGAAGAGGTTAAGCCTTTCTATTGAGTGGGGGGCCACATCATCCCCTTTGAGGTTCTTTATGTTGCTAAGCTGTGGAGGCCCACAGAGGTTTCCTAGGGAGATCTGAGCTTGCTTTACCCAGCAGGGCTTCATAAGGGGATGATGACTTGACCATGTGTGTGGTTACCAGGTGATTGGAAGGGTCTGCACTTGGCTGTGCAAGCAGAAGGTATTGGTTCCACCCCTTGGTATTCCTATAAAAAAAACCGCTTTGAAGAGACAGGAGGGGCTGGTGGATATTGATCCAGGCCCTCCCGAGGCTATCCTGTGTTTCTATCTGTTTCTCTCCCCTCTATTTTTTTTTTTATCTAAATGTTTCTCCCTCCTCCCTCCTCAAGAGTACCCTGGGGAAAAAGTGGGAGCGTGCCTCCCACAGAGAAATAGGTAGGCCTCCCACACTAAGCCCTCTGTTTGCATGTGAGACAATGAAACTGTTATTAATCTTGTTCCAGTTTTGGCTTACAGTATGCCCATTTTCCCATCCATATCTCCTTGACCTCTGTGTGACCTATGCCACAATAACAACCTCTTTCTTCTTTTTCCTTAACAATTCTCCTTTTGTGGTGGCTTAAATGACAATGACCTCCACGGGCTCATAGATTTGAATACTTGGTCCCCAGCTGGTGGAACTGTTTGGGAAGGATTAGGAGGTGTGGCCTTGTTGGAGAAGGTGTGTCACTAGGGGTGGGATCTGAGGTTTCAAAAGACTTCCAGCACTCCCAGTTAGGTCTCTCTGCCTCATGCATGTGGATCAGATGTGAGCTCTCAGGCACTGTTCCAGCACCATGCCTACCTGCCAGCTACCATGCTCCCTGCCAGGATGATCATGGACTCACCCTTTGGAGCCATAACACCCCCAAATGAAATGCTTTCTTTTATTAGTTGCCTTGGTCATGACAATAGAAAAGCAACTAAGATATCTTTCTTCTTGGATTATTTAAGACCCGTCTCCATGTGCACCCTTCTTCCCTCTTGCTTTCATGCTCTTTCTGGGCAGACGTCGACATTTCAGGTCTAGTCTGAAGTCGGAACGTCCTGAAATCTAAACTCTCTAGGCTTGCTTGTGAGCCCCAACCCTTTCTACCTTCCTAGAGAACATTCCCACCTGGAAAGGTACGGTCAGTCTGCTCACACTCCAGTCACCACCTCCGCCCATCCCCTTACCTTCCCAGAGGCACCGCCCATCCCCTTAACTTCCAGCACACTATCGGAAGCCTCCACCATCTTCAACTCCTCAGGCAGTCAGGGGTCTGGTCACTTCGGTTTTTCTTTCTCATATCAGCTCTTCGGTCACTTTAATCTCTGCCTCATTTTAAGCTTTCATCATTTCTCACCTGCTGTGTCCGGAGCCTCCTAGCCGTCATCCCAGCATCCTCTGGACCACTATTGTCCTAATTCATCTTGTCAGGGCTAAAACCACTCGGTTAAAGTCCCAGCTTATTACGACATCTGATAAATGTCATGTCTGATGCTGGCTGCTCCTGTCTTACTATAATTGTCCTGGCAGGAGTGAAGGTATTCTAAAGAGACACTCGGCCACTTCCTGCCAACTATCTAATTATTGAGACAAAGTACCAAAAGGAACATGAATTTTCCCAGCAATCTCACTCTGGGAGAAAGGAAAGGCTGGAGCCCTTTGTGCCAGCCAAAGGGGAAGCTTGTCTCCAAGGAAGAGAGTTCACACAATTCAGACAACTTGCCAGACCACCTTCCAGGGGACGGAAGCTGAGACAATGATGACCAGGACCATACTTTTGCCCAGGGACTGCTTAGTTATGTCTACTCATGTCCCTCTGGTTAACCTGAACTTTATGTCAGGACCCTGAAGATGAACTGAAGGTGGAGGTTGTGGGGGACTAGTCACCGGACCTCTTCGACCCTACTGTGGTCACATTGAAGAAATCACCTTCTACCTTTCCATTATGACTTTGTCCCTTTAATTGGTTTACTGAGGATGAGTGGCTGAGCCCAGTTTGTTAAGGCTGCCAGGGCCCAAGCTCAGACCCTAACTACTCACCACTACTATCATTTGGTTTGTGTTCCTTTCCAAAGTGCATATGCCCTGCCTCAGGGGCTTTCTTAAAACCTGTCTCTACCTACGCACCTTCCTTTAATCCAGTGGTTCCCAACCTTCCTAACGCTGCGACCCTTTAATACAGTTCCTTGTGCTGTGGTGACCCCCCACCGTAAAATCATTTTTGTTGCTACTTCATGACTGTAATTTTGCTACTGTTATGAATTGTAATGTAAACATCTGATCTGTAGGACATCTGATACGAAACCCCTGTGGAAGGGTCGCTCCACTTTCAAAGGGGTAGCCACGTCTGGAGTCACATGACCACGCACGTGCTGTCAGCAGTCAGGCAATACGCTTAGTCACTCCAGGGCCTTCCGTCCTAAGTAATCTGCACACAGCATGATCACATAATCTATGGGCATGCCTGATGCAGCTACAGTTAGCCCATATGCGCATGCGTATAAAAGCGGGCTCTACCCGCTCCCCCGCGCTCTCTCTCCCTCTTGCCAGAGGTAGTGTGTACCCCACCTTCTTTCTTTTCGGTAGGCCTACCCATCTCCACCCTTTCCCTTCCCTAATAAAAACTCTGAGAGTGGGTTCCGTTGTACCTCCTCGTGTTTTCTCACACCCAGTAAATAACCCCGACGAATAAATAACAGTCACGACCCACAGGTTGAGAACCACTGCTTTAATCAGAAACACTCCTTTCTAATATTGGCTTGTTAAACTACTTGGTTTTTCTTTCATTTTCTACTTCTTTTTATTTTACTGGGGATGGAATCCAGGGTCTGATAGGTGTGACAGATGCATGAGAGGCATATATATCATCTACCACCAAATTCTGCTCCCTCCTGTTTACTGTTCTTTATTTTGTTGTTACTGTTTTTTCAAGACAAGGTTCCTTAGTGTAGCCCTGGCTGTCCTGGAACTCACTCTGCAGACCTGGCTGGCCTTGAACTCAGAGATCCGTCTGCCTCTGCCTCCCGAGTGCTGGGATTAAAGGCGTGGGCCACCACCGCCCAACCCCCTCCTGTTCACTTTTCAAGATCACAGTTCAAATGTCACTTTCTCCAGGAAGTACTCTGCTGTGGGATGTTCTGTATGGCAAATGTGTTGCTCTGATTGGTCAATAAATAAAACACTGATTGGCCAGTGGCTAGGCAGGAAGTATAAGCGGGACTAACAGGAAAAAAGAGCAGGAAGGTGGAAGGAGACACTGCCAGCCACGGCCAGGACAAGCAGCATGTAAAGATGCTGGTAAGCCACGAGCTACGTGGCAAGGTATAGATTTATAGAAATGGATTAATTTAAGCTATAAGAACAGTTAGCAAGAAGCCTGCCACGGCCATACAGTTTGTAAGCAATATAAGTCTCTGTGTTTACTTGGTTGGGTCTGAGCGGCTGTGGGACTGGCAGGTGAGAGAGATTTGTCCTGACTGTGGGCCAGGCAGGAAAACTCTAGCTACAGCACTCCATCAGACTACCAGTTGTGGTGATATATTGTGTACCCGAATAAAGCTTGCCTTGAGCATCAGAGGACAGAGCCAGCCACTAGATTAGACATAGAGGCCACACAGTGTTTGGTGGCACACACACCCTTAATCCTATCACTCAGGAGGTAGAGATCCATCTGGATCTCCGTGAGTTCAAGGTCACACTGGAAACAGAGCCAGGCAGTGGTGGCACACACCTTTACTCCCAGTACTGGGAAACACACATACCTCTATTCCCAGGAAGTGACATGGCTGGGTGGAGAAAGGTCTATGAGGTGTGAGGAGACAGGAACTAAGGCAGTTGAGCTGGGTGAGGACTGAGAGGATTTCAGTCTGAGGATTCCTGGAGTTGGTGAGGTGAGGCTGGCTGTGGCTTGCTCTGCTTCTCTGATCTTTCAGTGTTCACCCCAATACCTGGCTCTGGGTTTTTTATTATAAGACCATCTAAGATTCGAACAACATCCAGTGGCCAATCTAGGTCAGGCTTCTGTAGAAGCCGGGTTTCTTATCTTCCTTGCGCTAACCCCATCACACCATCTCAGCTGAGTGATCTCTCTCCTCCTCCTCCTCCAGCAGGAGTGGAGTCATACAGAGCTCATGTTACCCCAGGGCTCAGCTCATTGGCTTGGTGATCGATATGTCTGCAGGCTGAAGGGAGGGGGTCACAGGGGAGCAGGTGGAGTCTGCCTCATTTGTCTCCCACTGATGGTTTCTGGCTGTAGGTCCTATATTGTCACAGTCCTTCCTTCCAGCTTTTTTGAAGCATATAATACATTATCATTAGCTACAGTTTCCAACTGTGCTATGAGCCTGGGCCTTACATTCTCACTTGCTCCCTTAAGTGCTATTATATGTGAGTTTGACTCTTAAGGGATGTTTTCTAAATGGGAAAAAAAAAATCACTGACCTTTAAAAATCAGTGTATCCAACATCTTGAGCTGGTAAAGTCTGCAGTCAATGTACAAGCCAAAGACCCAAAGGTGACCTTCATGGTCCTGCCTGATTCTGCATCACATTCTCATGACAAAGCTTTTCTGTGTCTCTGCTCCAACCACTGAGTCCTCTTGGCTCACTCATGAGGACTCAGGGCCTGCTCTTATATCCAAGTCTCTGCAATGGCCCATAATGATAGCATGCTCTTCTTCCAAACCACACCTTCTCAGGGATGTTTTCCAAGGCCACCCTGCTATCTTCCACAGTGTCCAATTCCGCCTTTTTCTCAATAGCCTTCATCCCCTGGCCCTTCATCACTCTACTTTCTGTTTTTATTTTTCGAGACACGTTTTCTCTGTATAGCCCTGGCTGTTCTGGAACTTGTCTAGAACAGGGCTAGCCTGAACTCAGAGAACCGCACCTGCCTCTGTCTTCCAAATGCTCGGTTTAAAGGAGTGTGTCACCAGGCCAGGCTACCCTCTACATTTAACTGCTTCTTTCAGTAAACGTAAATGCCTCGTGGGTTAGTAGTTTTGTGTCTATGCATCCCAATGAATCCCCAACATCTCATTCTTGGTATAAAGCAAGTGCTCAGTGACTGATGTCATGGGGGCTTCTAGAGAAGAGCTCACAGAGTTCCACCTGCCTCTGCCTCCCCAAGTGCTGGGAGAAAAGACACACACCACCACCACCCTGGGAAACATCTTTTTGAGAAGATGAAAAAGTTCCAGAGGTGGGTCAGGGTGATGGTTGCACAGATACGTGAATGCCACTAAACTGTACACCTAAAATGGTTAAGATGGTAAATGTTACATTACCTACATTTGCCTACAATTAAAAAGGAATGAAGGAGAGAAATGGATGGTCAGTTGTGTCCATTCTGTCTAGCTCCTTCTTGCTCCCTCCAGGAGTACAAGTCTCACACAGATTCAGAACCATCATTTCGAGGCTCGGGGCTCCACCCCAAGAACACACATCCTGTTCTTACTGTCTCTATGGAAACATTACTTCAGGCTCTACTTCTAAGAGCAATGGGATTAGTAGGAGAAAAACCTCCATAAACTGGCCTGGGGACAAATGTCCATGCATTTCATTATCAGCAGTGACTTCTCAGTTTCTGAGCTCCATCCAGCAATAATTCCACCCTCACAAGTGGGAGTGAGTCAGAGAACTACATAACCCCCATTCACAAGGGAGTAAACATGAAATCCAGTGAGCCTTACACACAGTGACCAAAGAGGGACTGCCCTTCTTAGGAGATTGATCACTAATGTCTTATGGATTAAGATATATTTTTATTTTCTGTGGATAAGTATGTATGTGCACTACATGCACACAGTGTCCACAGAGGCCAGAACAGGGTATCAGATCCCCTGGAACTGGAGTTATGGACAGTTGTGAGCTGCCATGTGGCTGCTGGGAACGGAAACTGGGTTCTTTACTAGAGTAGCTAGTGTTCTTAACCACTGAGCTCTCTCTCTCTAGCCCTATGTTAAGAATTTCTTCATCAATGACTGGCTCAAATTTTTCCACAGACCAGTATTAGATTTCACAATCCCGACCAGTTCCCTTCCACCATTTGGCAGTTATTTAAAAAAAAAAAAAAAGGATAAATGAATAAGCACGTATCTGAACATTTATGAGCTAGTAAGTCTCAGATGGCCTGAGCCATCTTGCTGCAGAGCTCGTGCACGTCACCATTATAATTCTGACCTCTCCAGTCAAGATCTGACTTTGGTTCTCTGGGAAAGACCTCATCCCATGCTTCCTTCAGCTCCAACAAGTGCTGAAGAACCCCAGAGGTCGCGACGCTTCCTGACTCCAAACTGATCTCAATCCTTCCACTATTCTCTGAGCCTAAATGAAACAAGACACTATTTTCTAGGCTAAGAAGGAATGCATAGATCTTCTAAAATTCTGTATATTTTATATGAAATAAAATCTACTAAAGATTCCTAGAACAAATAGCCACATGTGGGCCATCTCATTTAATGTGCCCTGATTTTTCCACGGGGCACTTCTCCATGGGACCGAATGATCTGCTGATCCACAGGATTGGTGACCCCTGCATCCTTCTCCAAGGGTTTCTGCAGATCTTTCTGAGAGGATGTCTGCTTTGTTGTCCAGACACTGGCGAGAGGGGATGTACCCTGGGGCTTGTCAACAGGAGGGCATTTGGTTTGCCAAGGCCACCCCATAGGCTGCAAGGGCCTTTGGCCAAAGGAAACAAATACTAAGTTGGAAGAATTTTAGGAAGAGGCTCCAACGCGTCAAGTGTAACGGACAGAAAAGGGAAAGACAGTCACAGTCAGAGCTGGGCTCTGAGCCAACAACTGGAGTTTCTTCCACCCCTCACAAGAGGTTTTTAGGTCACTTCCTCCACAAAAAATCGGCTTCTTTGAAACCACCAGAGATGATATATATTGGCTCCTAAAATGAACTATTTATAGCGGTCTGGTTGTGTTCACTTTGTTAAAAATAGAAATGCCAGTTCACCTAACACGTGCCACCTTCACGGAATGTGTGATGCCCCTGCTGACTCACTGCTTCCCTGAATCTGCAGACTAGCTCTCCCCACATCCATTCTCACCTGGACGGAGCCCTGGCATCTTACCGTCGGGGCTAGAGAACATGACTACCCAAGACATGGCGGGGATGATGCTTACAGAGTTCTCCTTCAACTGCAATCCTTCCCCGTTGGGAAGGGACGACCTTCGCTTCGAGTTTCTGTTTGGGGTGGACGTCACGGCCCCGGCTTTCTTCTTCACCGTGAACACCTCACAGCTGGCTTGGTCTTCATTGTGCGTGCTCTTCCCTGCATTGATAACCCTGAAGGAGAAGCCAGAAAAAGCTGATCAGAGGGTGGTTTCTGGGAAGCTGAGTGCTCAGCCTCTCTCTCAAGGGTCAGCCAAGGAGACTCCATGGCTAGCATCAAACGACTTGATGCCGTGGGCCCATGGTCTCTATATTTTATGTCCTGAATAAACTGAGCTTTGGAGAACGGAATTGCATTAGCACCGTCTGACGCACTCGCTAAGGGAGTTATTCTGATCACAGCTCACTTCTGCAGGTGTCTGTTAGATACAGCCACCTCCCCCCACACCCTGTGGCCCCCCTCGAGTCAAAACACATGAAGCAACCACTCCTTCAGGTTAATCTGGAGCCTGAACTGTTTGGTAATTACAACAGGGACAGACAGGATAGCTCGGGGAATTGTGTTCCATTTCCCCAAGTGATAAAGAGCAAAGTCACTATCGATCTTATCAAAGAATGTGGCAGCAATTTACAGCACATTGTAAAGTCTGAGGGAAGAGAGAACCGTACCTCACTCTGCCCCCCCTCTCACACACAAGCCAGTGACGGGATCAAAGGTGTGCTGTCAGAGCATTTTCAGCTCTGCCTATTATCTTGCAGAATGATGATTACCGCTCACGCACTTCGACTTGGACAGCGAAGACATACCAGAAGGTTCCGTAGAGCACGGGCAATGCTTTGGTCTAGTTTCTAATGTCAGAAGGATTGGAATGTTTTAGGAAAACATGCTCCACCGTTCATGTGCCTTTGCCCAAGTCCAGGTACACACAGGGTCAGTTCCTCTGTCTTTATGAGTGGCGGTTGGGTTGAACTAGCTTACCTAAAAAAAGAGTTCCCCTTGATTGTGCACACACTTCTGTACACACACACACACACACACACACACACACACACACACACCAGAAAGGAGCAGCAGATTGAGATCTGAGTGCTGCATGATCTCACGCAGGGGTTTTGGGACAATCTTCTGCCAAATATAGGGACTGCAGGGAGGTGTCTCACACATTTTTACACTTTGGTTTTTTTTAAATTATATTTTAACATCTAAGCACTTTCTAAAAATGCAATAATTAATGAGTTCATTCCCTGGGACTCCCTTTTGAGCTGTACCCACTCTTGGACATGACCTTCTGTCCCTTGCTTAGTTATAAGCCTTGCACATACCACACTCTTTCTAACTGTGCAGATATCTCTTTCTTAATGAATTGTAGTGTGGCCTCACAAAAAGTTCACTTAAATACATTCATGTCATCAGAAACGGGTATCTTTGTCATGGCAAGCTTTTTATCTTTTTTTTCTGAATTGACAAGTATCATTTGATTTCAAAAAAATTTACTGTATTTGGGTTGGCAAGATGGCTCAGTGGGTAAAACCATTTGCTGGCAAGCCTGACAATCCAGGTTTGAAAAAGAAAATACCATTACCATCTGTGATTACTCATCTGCATGCTCTAAGAAGAAGGCCACACCAGCTACCTGTTATGTGCTCTATCTCAAGGTCTGGTAGTCATCAACACTGCTTCGCTGTTCTTATTGGTGGTACGATAAATTTTCATTTCCGCTGCTTTTACAAAGCAAGATCTGTTTTTACTCACTTCACATGCTGAAGTTTTTGGGACTTCTTTTTTTTTTTTTTAAATTACAAAAATTTCAAGTCGAATTTTGCTTCGAACATTTCAACATCACCTTCTGGGGGATAATAAGGAGGTGACCGTTCCTGCTGACCTCCTTTGAGGTCAAGTGGGCCTTGCAGTTTATTATACCTGGTGTGGAGCGGTTGGGAGAGAGGGGGTGTCTTATCCTCACCCTCTCTCCTCTAAGGAAGGGACATTTTTGGGTGTACATGGTGAGGCTACCTACAAGGTGATGGAGATTCACAATGCCACACTGACTGCCAAAGGTCAGTCACAGACTCTAAGTGCCACAGCCAAGGCCACAGCTGGGAAAAAGATGCAGTCGACTCAGAGTCCATCTCAACTCTTTCCCTGTGCACCACACAGGCAGTCTGTGCCACGCCAGGCTGGACTGTGGGGAAACACAGAGAAGGCTGCTGCTGCTGGTCTAGTCCTGAGAGCAAGGGCAACTTCCTCCCTGCTTCTCTGTCCACAGAAGAGTCCTAGTAAGACCCCCAGGGAAGGAGGAGGCACAGGCAGCCCAGGATGTGCCCAGCCAAGAGACGATCACGCTTGGTCCCAGCTACATCACTAGGTAGGACTGCATGTCAGGACAGAACAGGTTAACTAGGCGCATGTTTCTGATGTCTGTCTGACCTTGGGGAAACAAGCCACGAGGTGGGAGAACCAGTAGGAAATAACCTGTCTTCTGTCCCTGGTAATGATTTGCTAAGCAGTATATTTGTAGGGTGTTATTTACTCAAAGGCAATGCTCTACCGCCACGATTTCCCAAACAAGCACCTTTCCCAGACAATGCTGAAATGGAGGTCCGGCTGGGTCTTACTTACCAGCTCAGGACAAGTCCCTCACAGCACCTTCTGGGCAAGGTCTCGGCTACCGTTTCCAGAACCTGGTGTCACTCCACCATTAGTGCCTAATCTTGTGCTGTAGTCGTCTTTTGTTGCTTTCTTTTAAAATAACGACAGCAAAAGCGCTGCAGATCTTCAGCAGCTCCCCCCGGCCAGGCTGACTCATCAGCCGCTGCTGGCTTCTAGCAGTCCATAAAACTACTATAATTACTTAAATCATGAAGTCGGAAATCACCATCCCCGTCAAATGCAGCCTCCCATCTCCCATGATGGGTGCTCAATTCTGAAGCTGACCTGGTTTTGCCAAGAGGTTCCCAAAACCTTGCGTTATGCGTGTGAAATCTAGGGCCCCAGAGGACTGTGACCAATACAAGGTAGCACAGTTAAAAACAGCAGAGCTGTGAACACACTTGCGAGTCCCGAGCTCTTTCCTTGGCCTCGGCTCTCAGGTTGTCACTCTCCTACTGTACATCTATTCCTGGTGGCACATGGTTCAGAGGTCTGCGCTGTACTGACTCATCAGAGGTGGAGAACTGCAAAAGAGCAATTACCGGGTGACCTTACTTTGCCATTTCATGTCGAATCAGCTTGTGAATAAGCCAGTGAAATGCTAAAAAGTCAGAAATGTCAATCTGGCGGAGAGACTACAAATACTGTTCTAGTCAGACATTTCAGTATTACCCAGTTGATGAAAGACTGACCAAAAAAACTTTTCTTTCTTTAAAAGATTAAAAAATAGCTGGGTGGTGGTGGCGCACGCCTTTAATCCCAGCACTCGGGAGGCAGAGCTAAGCGGATTTCTATGAGTTTGAGGCCAGCCTGGGCTACCAAGTGAGTTCCAGGAAAGGCACAAAGCTACACAGAGAAACCCTGTCTCAAAAAACCAAACAAAACAAAACAACTCCCCCACCCCCCAAAAAAACCCAACTTTTCTAAGTGTACGTTTTGCCTATGTTAAATGTATCCGGTACATCAAGAGGCCAGAAGAGGGCACCAGATCCAATGGAACCAGAGTTTTCTTTTGGTTGTGAGCTACCATGTGTGCCAGGAATCGAACACGGGTCCTCTAGCAGGGCAACAAGTGACTGCCGAGCCATCTCTCCGGTTCCCTCCTCTCTGGCATTGTTGGGGATTGATTCCAGGGTCACGTGTTTTGTCACAGGACTCCACTCTCGCCCCTGTATCTTTCCCATTGTTTTACCTTCGGTATTTCACACACGTTGAGTGGGAAAGACTTGATTCTTTCAATTGACTTTGGTCCTAAAATAAGTTCAGTGTCTATCAACCTAAATGCCGTATTTTCTTCTTCAAAGGCAAACGCATTACCTGTCAGTTGAAAAGGGAACTAGACCCCTCCTAAGGCTGCAACCCTTTATGACAATTCCATGTTGTGAAGCCCCCTCCAGACCATAAAATAATTATCGTCGCTACTTTGTACCTGTAATTTTGCTACTGTTATGAATCATAACAGGTTGAGAACCAATGCAAGTCTAAAAGTCAACAGAGGGAAAAGAAAATCTCAGTTTTGTAAGCTGAGGAGCAGCTAGTTCTGTTAGCTGAGAGCACACGAATGTATGAACAGCTAGTCTGTCCTTGTCTTCTGCTCCTAAATAAAGCCAGCACTCCCTTGAGGTCAAAAAGCACACTCTTCATCTACACAAGATGCTTATTTTAAACATTTGAAAATAAAATGCTGGTGGGCAGTAAATGATCATATTTCCGGTGATGCTGTTTTCCAACCTCCTACAAAGAAGGCAAACATTTTCTCTGGAACTAACCTGCATGCAATAAATTGTGGCCGTTATGAGTGAGGAGGGGAGGGGAAGGGGAGGCTCTCTGCTGAGAACAGAGCACAGAGCAGGTACTACTGAATCAATGTAGGAGTCAGAGAGAAAACTGCTGCTCACTTCCCGGTGAGGAGAATGGTGTATTTGTTGAGATCTGTCTGTGTGCCAGGGAGCTGCCAGCACTTCCCAGGGAGGAATCAACTCTTTGCATCCTCTGGTCAACTCTGAGGTGCCGACCACTGTTTCCACCTTTCAGAGGGGGCAGTGGAGTCATGAGAGGCAGACTGCATGCAAGTTCCTGCTCCACACCTCGAGTCCTCAGCTGCATTTCATCAATTAAATTCTGAGCTGCGAAGATATGGGTTGGACAAGAGGATTTTACTTACCTAAAGAACTGAGTAATTTTTAAGTTAGAATTCAAATTTGGAAAGGAAGAAAAAGAGGATGAAGGAGAATTACCGTCTGTTCGATATAGAAAGTTTACAATCATTTTGCCCCCCAACACCTAAAAGAACAACGTAAGAGCTGCAGAATTTGCCCTGGGTAGTTTAAACTAAAAACTTTACATGGCGTGATAGCACTTCTCAGCAGGTAGTAATCATGCCGGTTGAGGAGGAGGTATTTGTACGGGACATGAGGTGAAGGGTGATCTATTGCTGATTCATATATAATTGAGAGGCAGACTGAAAATTGCTGTCCAGGGGAAATGAATCATTTATGAGAAATCAAATATAAGCTGCCTATTACGAACATTCTCTTCTCTAGGTAACCTTGCAGTCCGGGTTTTGTAAGGCTCTCTGAAGTAGGGAGACACCCAGACAAGCCACAGCAGGAAGACAACTTAATCCTTAATTGTGAGCTCCCAGGAAGACAAGCTCCCTGGGTGCTGGAAAGCCTTGCTTTGACCAGAAACCTGATGAGTCCTTTGGAAACAGCCCTTAGCGACACCAGTGGATGGTCACGGGGAGGGACTCCCATCAGGACTGGAAGTGTCCCCTCGACAGCCACTCAAGAGCAGGGAGGGAACAGACGTCCACTCCATCACTGTAGTTAACAGTAACCACATGTCACCAGAAGTAACTGGGATGTAGGAAAGAAAGCTCCTGTGATGGTGGGCTTCTGCACTTTGGAGGTTAAGCACCACTTTGGGGAGAGGTAGCTTGGTGAAGGCAGAACATACAGGCATTGGCAGAGCCTTCCTTCAACGACCCATACCATACCTTCCTGTGGTTATGAGTGGGTGTGGACAATCATGCGTCTCAAAGCCAACATCCATCCTATGGATGAGCTAGAATTAAAAAACAAACAGAAAACAAAACAAAACAAAAAAAACCCAATGCCCACAAAGTGGAATTTTTTTAAAAAGCTTGTAGTCTATATTTAAAATCTGGGATATTTACATGAAAATGTTCACATTCCAGTTTCTCTTGAAAATGAATGTATCTGCCTGCATACCGTACAAAAACAGCCAACCCTGAGAGGAGGTTGTTCCCAAGAGATTGGACAAGCCCTTGCTAGTTTATTACAGACCTTCCTGTATTGACCTTTGCCAGTTAAATTGACAGCCTGGCCCAGTGGGCATTTGAACTGCAATCCTGACATCATAGCTATGTGAGTGGATGAAAATAGGAAAATGATTAGACATGAACACATAGTGATTGAAATAATTGCAAATGTTTACTGCAGGGCTAGGGTAATAGCTCAATTGAGAAAGTGCTTGCCTTGTAAGTACGAAACCATCAATTTTAGCCCTTAAACCCATATACAAAAAGCTGGGTATAGCTAGGCTCATGGTGGTGCAAACCTTTAATCCCAGAGGAGGCAGGAGGATCTCTGTGAGTTTGAGGTCAGCCAGGGTAGCCTACTTGGTGTGGGAGGCCAGAGTTCCCACCTTTTAAAGGGTTCCTATGAGGAGAAGAGAGGGATAAGAAACTTTTGGATAGAAAGACAGTTAAGAGAAGAAAGACAGAACACAGGATAGCTTCGGGAAGACCCGGATCAAAACCCAACGGTCTCTTCTACCTCTTCAAAAGGGCTTTTTATAACAATGCCAAGGGGCGGGGCAAAAGACCTCCTCCTTGCTAGATCAAAGCACACTGCACAGCCAAGTGTAGACCCTTCCAAACACCTGGTAACCACGCCCGTGGTCAAATCATCCCCTTATGCAGCCCTACTGGGTAAAGCAGGCTCAGATTCTCGGATCCTGAGTAAGTTCTCACTAGGAAACCTCTGTATGTCTCTACAACTTGACAAACTGAAGGCCAATGAGAGGTCTTGTCTAAAAAAGTAAGGTGATGGAGCCTAAGAAACGATACCTAAGGTTGTCCTTTGCCCTTCACACACACACATGTAGACACAGATTTGAGTGTAGTGATGCACATGCCCACAATCCAAGCACTCTAGAAGCCAAACAGGACTGTAAATTGTAGGCCAGCCTAGGAATGTTGGGCGGTCCTGTCCAAAGGGGACAAAGAAACCTGAATTGGGATGGATCAGCACATAGCATCTGCCCATCAAGGAGCCACGATCACCTTCAGAAGATGTGGTTTCTCAGCTATAACAAAGCTTCACCACCCAAAGAAACAGAACTGTATTTCTCAGTGTTTTGGATGCAGTACAGACAGAAGATAACACACCCTAGGTCTGTCGAGGACTCTCTACCTGCTCACAGGTGACAATATTCCTGCTATGACCTTCCATGGCAGAAGGGGCAGAGAAAAAGAGAACAGCTCTTTAACTATCAGACTATTTTATCAGACTATTAATCCCACTCACAGGAGCTCCACCTTCATCCCCTAATCACGTCTGGAAGGCCTTCTAATAGTGTCACGTTGGGGTTAGGTTCCAACATACGATTTGAGTGGTACACACATGCACACTCAAGTCTATTGAACCTCTTTAGAAAACACTGCCATTTGTCTCAGACCGACTCTAGAGTTGAGGTGTCTGTCATAAAAGTTCCAAGAACCCAGAGGAGAGCAATTGATCAAATCTACAGAAAGGGTCACGGATGAGGTGGCCTATGATTTCAGCCTCACCGAGTGACGAAGGAACCAGTACTTAGACGTTAAAGAAAGGGTCCCAGACAGAGGAGCAGTCTGAGAAAACTGAGCCTGAGATGAACTTTCTAATAGGTAGCCTGGGTGTGAGCTAACCATAGGCTGTAACTATAGTCTTGGTTGATGAAGATTATCTCAGAACTCAAACAGGCAATCCTCCAGGGACTTTCCCCTACAGGGTCCCACGGGAGGAAATGAGGATTGTTGAAACAAAGGCTTGGTATACTGACGGCAGCCCCACGAAAGCAGTCCAGAAGCCTCACGGTAGATGAGGGAGGACAGCAACAGAGGTAAAAACATCGGGAAAGGTCTTTTTGTCCAAGTGACACAGAGGTCAGGCGCCAAGCCCTGGCTCTGCATGGCGGGGAAGAGGAGGTGTTCAGAGGTGGCATGTGAACCGAGAAGTCCTGGAAAGTCTGGCAGACATGGATCCATGGACAAGGTGCTGCGGGATGTCGTTCTGTATGCTGTGAGTATGTGCTGCTCCGATTGGTTGATAAATAAAACGCTGATTGGCCAGTAGCCAGGCAGGAAGTATAGGTGGGGTGAGCAGAGGAGGAGAATGCTGGGAAGAGGAAGGCTGAGTCAGGAGTCACCAGCCAGACACAGAGGAAGCAAGATGTGAAGACAGAACTGAGAAAAGGTACCAAGCCACATGGCTAAACATAGATAAGAATTATGGGTTAATTTAAGTGGAAGAGCTAGTTAGTAATAAGCCTGAGCTAATGGCCGAGCAGTTATAATTAATATAAGCTTCTGAGTGATTATTTTATAAGTGGGCCACGGGACTGCGGGGGGCCTGGCGGGACCTGAGAAACACTCGGCTACAGACAGGGAAGGGAACAAGGCGATGACTCCCAGGTTCCAAGACGGCAAAACGGACAGACAGGTGTTCCTTTTGTTGCTGTGATTAAAAAAAGACTGACCAAAACCAACCTGGGGAGGAGTGTATTTCCTGCTAATAGTTCGTCACTGAGTGAAGCCAGGGCAGGAACTTAGGCAGGGGCAGAGACAGGAGCCATGAGGGCAGGCTGTTGAGTGGCTTGTTCTCAGCCTTATAATCAGCCACCATTCTTACACTGCCCAGGCCCAACCGCCTAGGGATGGTACCACTCCATGTGGGCTGAGCTCTCCTACATCAGTTAGCCATCAAGACAATGCCCCCACAGACAAGTCCACAGACCGATCCGATGGAGGTGACTCTTCAGTTGAGGGCCCCTCTACCCAGGTGTCCATTTGACAGCCAAGATCAGCCATCACAATAGAGCACTCAGATCAGGAAAGGAAAGAGGAAGGTGAGAGGAGGCTCAGGGTGGCCAAGTTCTGCAAGAGGAGATAACGAAAGTAGCTTTAGGTCAATCAACAAAAAGGTCTAAGACACCGGAAATGACAAAGGCAGTGTGAGCCAAGTTCAACTTAACCGGGGCTGGGTCAGCTATTACCGCCTGTGGGCCAAATACGGATCAGTTTTTGTGTGGTTTACGAGCTAAGAATGGATTTATTTATTTGTGATTAGTCGAAAGAGAAAAAAAAGTTCCCATGTGCACAGGTAACGTTTCGCTGGAACACATCCACACTGTTCACGGACACATTGTCTGTGTCAGGTTTTTTTTTTTTTTTTTTGCATGACGACAGGCAGCTTGCTAGAATAGATACACTAACTTCCCAACAGATCCAAGTTATTTACTACGGGGACTTTTCACAGAAAGTGTGCACCCAGTCCCGAACTCAACTGTTAGGGTCGTATTCTCTGAAATTGTCTCTTGTTGACTAGAAAGAGTTGAACACCAACAATGTCACAGAATTGGACCAAAATGCAGGTGACGAGAAGGTGGGAGCCGGAGGACTGGGCAGAGCTTTGGCACACACCCTGATGTCACCGGTAACATGAGTGGGAGGGACTTTGCTACGAGGATTCTGAAGAGACTTCTAGTTTCTATTACGTTCATCACTATAATTAAGTGACTAGGACTGAAAAACTCGCACTGAAAACCAGAAGACTCGATGTTGTTTGTGGACCTCACATAGACTTGGGTCGGTATGTTCTTCCTCACCTTGGCTGTTCAGATACAAACCTTAGCATAGCAAAAATAAGCATTACCAAGTTGCCTGAGGCGTTTCCTTTCAATTATCCTCACGGCGAGGTATTAATATCACCAGTGTCTAACTTCTGTATTTAAAGGGGGAAGTTTCATGCTTGGTCAAATGCTAGAGTGCCTCGGGTGTGGAGGGTACACAGGGCCTATCCCTAAAGGATCTGAGGTTTCCAAGTTAAAACACAAATGAAAATCCCTTTTGGAGACGAAGTACAATATTACTCATAGACAGCTGTTCAATTCCACTGGGAATTTAAAAAAGTAACGTAGTATGTTTTTATAAAGATCTCCCTTTGTGAGAGAAATGATTTTTAAAAACAGATTGAACTTTGAAACTAATAAAATATGAAACCAAAGGATAAAGACACCATAATCTC
This sequence comes from Peromyscus nudipes, assembly GCA_902168325.1. NCBI lineage: Eukaryota > Metazoa > Chordata > Mammalia > Rodentia > Cricetidae > Peromyscus > Peromyscus nudipes. The sequence goes on from CABHPH010139067.1 coordinate 38,290, forward strand.
AACAGACATCAAGTTATACACACTATTCTAGTTTGCTTTTCCATTGGAGTGATAAAATATATCCCCAAAGTACCTTGGGGGCAGGAGGGTTTGCTTCTGCTTATACTTTACAGTCCATAATCTAGAGAAGCTCATACAGTAACTCAAGGCAGGCACCTGGAGGCCGGAATGGAAGGAGAGACACTGAAGAACACTGTCTTCTGCTACCCAGAACACAGCCCAGGTCCATCTGCCTAGGGACGGTACCACCCACAGTGGGCTGGTGGGCTGGGCCCTCCTGTATCAATTAGCAATAAAGAAAATGCCCCCACAGACATGTCCACAGGCCGGTCCTGATGGAGGCAATTCTTCAGCGGAGATTCTGTTTGCTCAGGCACTCCTAGGTTTGTGTTAAACGACAAAATTGAACACACCCCTTCTACCCCTCCCTCTCCCGCTATCTGGGATTAAACTCTGAGTTAGCCACATGCTAGGTAACTGCTCTATCAGTGAGCCACACTCCACCCCCCTACCACTCTGCGCCCAGCTGAGAAATACACAATGCTTTAAAAATATTTTAAAAATTATCATGCAAAGTATTAGGTTTCATTTTTGACATTTTTATCGCCGGTAATATTTATCATTCTGAAGCTTATGTTGATATTACAACAGTCACTTTAGTGTTTTGCTTGCTTGTTTTTGTATTTCCCTTTTTCTTTTTAAATACATACCAGGAATTGAACCTAGGATGTGGGGCACTGGAGGTAAGTGCCACAGTCCCAGCCATGAGAGCACGTTCGAGCAAGTTTTTTTTCTCTAATTGTTTTTAGTGATCTACCTTCTTCTGACCATCGTCTCCCCCTTCAATCTCGCACCCCTCCACAGCCTCCTGTTTTGATGGCACACGGATCCTCTCTTCCCTCAGCGCCTTTCTCCTGCTCCTCTTCTTCCTCGTTTCACACTCCCACACTTTTGCACACCTATGAGCACCACAGCTGGGGTCTGCTAATGAGAATGGAGTCTGTGTCACTTCACGTGCTATACTTCCCAGACTCCTCCATTTCCTTGCCAATTCCATCATTTCATTTTCCTTCAGAGCAGAGTAAGATTCGACTGTGCATATATCCAATGTTTGCATCACCCATTCATCCGAGGACAGATATCAGGGCTGAGTCCGTTTTCTTGTTACTGTGAAAAATGCTACAATAAACATGGGTGTGCAAGCATCTTCTTGTGGAACGATAAAAGCTCGACAGTGATACAGCTAGCTCATGTGTTCGTTCTATTTTTAATTTCCCGAGGAAGCTTCATCCTGATTTCCATCACGGCTGTACAGTTTACACTTATACCAGCAGTGGGTAAGGAATCGTCTTTCCCTACATCCTTACCATAATTTTTTATTGACATATTCTTTGAAAATCGCACAATACAACCTTGGATAAATCTTGTGTGTTGCCAGTCTTGCTGTTGAATAAAGAAAGTATCCGTCTATATGGAATTCTGCTGTTCTCCTTATAAATATTACACAAACAGAGAGAGGTAGTGCTATTGTTGAAATTATTAACACTCCACGTAGTTAAAAGAGATGTTTATTTTGTGGGGTAACTCACAAGTGAAGGGATAGTTTACAGGGTCTGGGAAAGGTGTAGCGCAGTCCGGCAGTGTTCTCTGGAGAACTCTGCTCGGTCTAACTCCAGTGTCCTGGGTCCAGGAACCAAGAGAGCCGGCACATCTGGATCTCGGGTCTTCAGGGTCCTCTCTCAGTCCCGCCTTGTAGGCCTGACAGATACCGAAGCCTCAATGGGGGTTGGAACTTCCAGATCAAAGCTGGAATGGCTACCCACTACATAGTGCCATAGTGCCATGCAGTGTTATTTGGCAGCGAGGAGGGTCTCCCATCCAAGAACTAACCAGGCCTAACCCTGCTGAGCTTCCAAGGTCAGATAAGATCAAATGTATTTAAGGTGCATTTCTTAATCCTTGCTGAAGAAAATAACTTGAATGAGATGACTCAGTGGCAAAGGGCTTGTAAACATTAGGTGCCAAGTTTGGGTCCCAGGTACTTCTGACTCCAGTACTGCGGAGGTGGAGATGTTGGGGGGAGGAGGGGAGAGAGTGGGAATCTCTGGGTCTTGCTGGCTAGCAGGCCTTGCCTAACCACTGAGATCCAGGCCTGAGAGAGAGTTTACCTTTTTTTTTTTTTTTCCCCTTTTGAGACAGGTTTTCTCTGTGTAGCCCTGGCTGTCCTGGAACTCACTTTATAGATCAGGCTGGCCTTGGACTCAGAGATCTGCCTGCCTCTGTCTCCCCAGTGCTGGGACCAAAGGTGTGTGCCACCAAAGCCGAAGCAGATGTTTCTTAAGAAAGGACACCAGAAGCTGACCTCTGGCTTCATGCTCAAAGCTGAACATGCTTCAGGGGTAGGCATGTAGGCACGTGTGTGGAGGCCACGCCAACTAAACACAGAACAGAACAGAACCAGCCGGTGGGCAGCCAGGCTTGGGTGGAAATCCGTGAATCAATCAATCAATCAATCAATCAATCAATCAATCAATCAATCAATCAATATCTCTCTCTCTCTCTCTCTCTCTCTCTATATATATATATATATATAAAGTAAAAGCAGAGGGAGAGGAGACAGTCTCCCTGGATTTGAATCCCAGGCCTGCCACTTGATAGCTGGGTGACCGTCAGCAAGTTCTTTTATGTTCCCATGCCTCAGTTTCTCTTCAGTAAGATGGAAAAGAAACAATAGCGTTTTCCTTAGGAGGAAGTAGCTGCCTGACTGCAGGAAAACAGCCATTTAGAAGCGTTTCCCACCAAATGGCTCGGCTAAAGCTTACAACCCTAGACGTGAGAGCAGTACCGTTACAGTCACTTGATGCATCCGTGTTACATGCAAAATGTTTCAGAGGAGAGACCCAGACCGGCCATCCTGGCATTCCCTCACAGCAACCCGGACTTTTTTAAAGTGATAGATTGTGCTAACACAAACTCTTGAGAGGGGCTGCGGCGCAGCAGCCAGTGGAACCCAGGGAGCTGGAGGAGGGCCCGTGACACATCCCTGGCATCCTCTGTGCTCCAAACGCTATCGGAATCAGCAACAGTACCACTGCAAAATGGACCGGAAGAACAGTAACTAATTTCCTTCTCGGGACTTCAGTCTTTGCTTTTTGTTCTTTAAAGAACACAATATCTGGGGGCTGGAGAGATGGTGCAGAGGTTAAGAGCACTGACTCTTCTTCCAGAGGTCCTGAGTTCAATTCCCGGCAACCCCATGGTGGCTCACAACCATCTGTAATGGGATCTGGTGCCCTCTTCCGGCCTGCAGTCATATATGCTCTATACATAATAAAATAAATCTTAAAAACAAAACAAAACAAACAAACACAATATCTGAAAGCAGTGTGCCTTGGAAACATCTTCACGCCTGCATTTTACCGAATGTGCGGGCGAAAGTTTATTCTCTTCAGGTTAGAATCCTAAACAACACACCCAGAGGCCCTTTGGAAAGAGTCCGTCTCTGACCCAACATTTCCCACTTTGTCTCCAGACCCAGGGAAAAGCTCAGTTAACAGGTCCAAGTGTCCTCAATGGAAAAGGGAAAGAACAGGACACTTTCAACCCTGAGGCCCCTGGAGGGCCAGCCTAGGCTCCACTTTATTTTAGGTAAACTGATCTCTACAGTCTCCAAAAGAGGGAAAGTGTTTAGGAAGACAAGCCAACTGATAGTATATACTTCTACTGGATGCTCAGTAGGATCTACCAGCGCAGTTCAGTCAGCAAAACAACGTTAATCAAAATCTACGAATGGAGATTGAACCAATGAACTCAATTTTGTCATGACACACCACAGGAGTGAATGAGTTCTAGTGCTGACTATTTGTAAAAGCTTAAAATGTTTTAAGTGGGATTTCTTATGTTGTCTCAAAAAGCAAAATGCCATGAAATTGATGTAATTCATTGAATTGACTTTTATAAAGTGAGTCACAAGTTAAGAAGGATCCCAATTAAGATTAGAATGGCTGTAGGCACAGCTTGCCCAAGAGGAAGAAAATAGTATAATAAACAACCTAAAAGGAGATGGGTTAAAATTAGGTTACTATCCTTGTAAGGGTTAAAACTGAAGGGATGTCTTACCATACTCACTCAAGTTAACTGGGCCCAACTGAACTGGCTGCTGCTGATTTCTTATTCAGGGATTTTCATGTTTCTTCAAGTTTCAGGTTGATCTCTAGGCACTTAGCACGGGTCACATCATTGTGATTTGTCTGTTTTGGTCTGGAGTACCTGGCCAGTCTGAAGATTATGGCCTCTCATAAATTTCAGTTAACTGAAATTCCAGGAAAACAAGTATACCATCCAAAGACAAACTGTGTTTCATTACAAGGACCTCTAGCAGAAAGTGAACTTGGAAGCAAGACATGCAGAATCAGCTTCAAATATCTCAAGCAGAGATATGGCTAAGAGGGGTCAGGGCCTGGGGCATCTCACCTTGGAGCCTGCCTTCCAGCCAAGTGCTTGCCCTAATCAGAAGTCATGGTTTTAAAATTAAAACACAGAAGTGCTGTGGGCAGGGGAATTTCAAGAGCCGAAGGGAGACTGAGACGTCAAAGACAGGCATGTTCTCATGCTATCAATCTAAAGCTACCCAGCAAAACAATGAACTCCCTTTATGGGAATCCATGGCATTGGAAATATGCAGCAGGTGGTTTAACTCCGGGCAGAGACTCTGGGTTTCTGTACATTGAGTATGATGCCTCTGAAGGCCTCTTTCCCAACTGTTGAGTCTGTCTGTCTGTCTCCCCACATCATCCTCACCTCTCCCATACTTAGTTTAAAATCTAAACTGCTTTCAGAGCAAAAATGATTTCCCAAATAACACAGGTTCTTATCGTTTTATTGAGGAAACTTTCTGGTACCTCATAAGCCATATTTAACATATGCTAGATCTCAAGAAATTATAAATTTGATTGAGTCAAACTTCTTCTCGCCAACTAGACCTTCATGTGGGGGTGTGTAAAAAATGAATCTTCTGAGCAACTACCCTTGGGAGCTTTGAACTTGGCTTGCTTCTCTTCTCCCTAAACAAACTTTCCCTTGGAGACTGTCTCTAATCCCCAGGCTTCGTCTGGGATCCAAACACTGAGTACTGCCAAGCAATGAAGTCAAGTTCACATCTATGGTGCGGATCTCAGGGGTGTCTTGACTGCCGGTCCAAATGCTTTCAGAACATCTGCCTCATTACAACATCCCAGCTGCTCAAGCCCATGCTAGCTTTCTTTTCTTTTCAGGTCTACCTTACATTTCAAACACAGCCTTTCCCTCTGATGTTTTCTGCTCAAAGGACCAGGAACATGCCTGCATTCTGAACTCCCCGACTTGTGCTCACACCCGCTTTCTCAGCCTGCAGACTCTGCTTCATTACTGTGACTTACATCACCCAGTTCCCACACCTCTAGGTATGGAATGAGAACCTCGTCATCCCCTCTAGGCACTGATGCCTATACTTCCTGACCTGACCAGTTGCTGTCTTCCTTGGGTGACCATACGGACCTTTCTCATCCACGAATGTTCCCATGCCTCTCTCAGACTCAACTTGAATTAAATGGACTCTTGACAATTTTGATTTAATTTCCTTCATTTTCCGCATAACACTCTTTCTAGTTGGGGCCCTTGCTTCCCCTACTCCGATTATACTATTTATCTCTGGCCATAACAGATTGCCTGTGGGTTAAGAACAGCACCATGATGCTCCTGAGGATTCTGTATCAGGTGACTTTTGCTCTGTGTGCAGTGACCTTCTTGTCTGGCAAGCATGTCCTACCTACTAGAGTTTGGATACTGACTGTTCTCTGCCCCTCAAAGGGCCATCCACAAAAGCTTGGTTTCTTGGTGGTATCACTGGGAGGCGGAACCTGGGGGAGATCCTAGATTTTTGGAGGTATGTTCTCAAAGGTGACTGTGGGATCATGGCTCTGGTCCCTTCTTAGTTCATTTGTGAGGTGAGAAGTCTGCTCCGTTACATGCTCCTGCTCTGCTGGGTTGCTTTGCCACAGGCCCAAAGAAACAGTCAATTGATCATGGACAGAGACCTCCAAAACCGCAAGCCAATATAATCAACCAAAATCTATCTCTTTTCTCTCCGCCTCTTAGTATTTTGGGGACAGGGTCTCTCTATGTAGCCCTGGCTGTCCTGGAATTCACTCTGTAGACCAGGCTGGCTTCAGTCCCCCAGAGAGCTACCTACCTTTGCCTCCTGAGTGTTGGAACTAAAGGGGTGTGTTACAGCACACACCTTTTTCTCTTTATAGGTTAATTAACACACATCTTTAGTAGTGACAGAAAGGTAAATTACACTGTAAGTGCTCTGTTTAAAGCTATCTCACAGTGCTCTTTTGGGCATTTTTCTTAAGTAATGCAGTGGGCCCATAAAGCAGTCCCGTGGACTGGGATTCTAGCTCTGTTGCCTGCTAGTGAGATGAGCTGGGTGAAATCAACCTTCAAAAACTTGGTTCTGTTAGCTCTAAAACTATGCTAATATCTAGATGAAGAGAAGGAATAAAGTGCATAGACCTGGTAGAAATATGATTTTATGTGCCTAGATCCTCTCTTTTCTCGTGTCTTCTAGCCCATACATATAGCTTTTCAATGGCCACTGATAAACAACCTAGTGAAAGGCCACTCGGCCAACTTGGGTCGGTTAGTGTTTTTCTATGGAAAGTGAAGGGAAGGTAAAGAAGGTGGAGGAGGCACACACAACCGTGCACAGCTGTAATCCCAACAGCCAGGAGGCTGAGTCAGAGGGATCACAAGTTCAGGACCAGCTTGAGTCACACTGAGTGACCCTACCTACAAATAAAGTCACTAATAAATAAATAAAAATAAAGGAGGGAAAACCTGGAGTAAGGAGAGACACAGGGGCAACAGAGGAGAAACGAGGCAGAGTGTACAAAAGAAGACTACAGACTAGAAACAATCCGAGTTCTAATTGTTCCCAAGACTCAAGTGTATTTGGATTATCTGAGCGACCCCAGTATCCTGTAATAAAAATCCCCATTTGCTGGCTGCCAATCACATGCTGGAGGATCTAACTACACTCAATTCCCAGTGCGTATTCATTTGTAGTACTGCCAATATCAAACCAGCAGCACCATGGAGGAAGGGGTTGAATCTACCGGACTAAGGACCAGCATGGTGTTTGATACACAACAGGCATCCAGACACCTGTGGACTTAGAATTCAACATTTAATGCTCCTTTGTTCACAACAGGAAAGAACTGTCCATCAACGGATGAGTGGATAATAAAAAAATTGATATCATTTTAAAAATGGAAATACTATTAATATCTAAAGAGAAATGCAATCACAAAATTTCCAGGAAAGTGGATGGATTTAGAATGTATATTAAGCAAAGTCATACAGTCTCAGAAAGAAAAAAAAACCCTGTATGTTCTCCCTCACATGCAGAGTCTATTTAATAATCAATGCACATATGTAAACATATGCACAGGTAGATACTGTATGACATGTAGGAAAGAGAACAGGGCAGGCTAAACATCGGGTGATGAGGAGGGACTGAGCGCAGGTAATGGACACGAGCTATCAAAGAGTGTAAAGAGCTAATAGCTTTTCTAGTTTTCAGTCTGTCAGGGATTTTTTGGTTTTGGTGTTGGATAAATGAATAGGGAAAGTGTAAAATCCAGCACAAAGCTACACAGCTTCTGTTTCAAATGGCTATTCTATACTTCTACACTTTGAAGTATAGAAGTTCTTCAAAATGTATAGACTTTGGCCTGGTTAATTTCAGTGTGTGATTTTTGTTTGTGTTGGTGAGCTTTTCTGTAATGAAGTTTATAAATGAAAAAGAAAAAAAGAATTAAAATCCTTCAGAAAGCCTAAACATCCATAGATATAATTGTGGTGATATATTGTATGTCAAATAAAACTTGCCTAGGATCAGAGAACAGAACAAGCCACGAGATTAAACATAGAGACCAGGCAGTGGTGGCACACACCTTTAAACCTAGCACTCAGGAGGCAGAGATTTGTCTGATCTCTGTGAGTTCAAAGCCACCCTAGACGACATGAGATTGATTCAGTCTAGGAGAGAAACAGGGGCAGGCAGTGGTGGCACACACCTTTAATCCCAGGACTTGAGATCTCATGCCCTTTGCTACCAGTATTTGGGAAGCACACATGCCATTAATCCCAGCACTAGGAAGGAAATGATATGACTGGACAAAGAAAGGTGTATAAGGTGTGAGGAGACAGGAACTAAGAGCTGTTTCAGCTGAAGGCTTTTGGCTGAGGACTCAGAAACTTTCAGTCAGAGGACTCAGATCCTTTCGTGGAGATAGGATCTTGACTTCCATTAGGCCTGAGGATTCCATAGTGGTGAGAAATTTCTTTAGTGGCTTGTTTCCTCTGATCTTTCAGCATTTACCCCAATATCTGGCTCCAGGTCTTTTTTTTAATTATATGACTATTTAAATTCGAGCAACATATAATTCCGTGTAAAGTGGTGAAAGAATCTGACATTAATCTTCATCCATAACTAGTCATCTACGAGGTACATCTCTAATTATGTCATGGTAGGTCTGTCTAGAGACAGAACAGAAGAGGTAGAAGGGAGGATCCAGGCACACAGCATCCCTTTCTCCCCGCTTCCTGATCTGCACGCTGGACCACAGCAGGGAAGATCCAGGTACACAGCATCCCCTTCTCCCCGCTTCCTGATCTGCACGCTGGACCACAGCAGGGAAGATCCAGGCACACAGCATCCCCTTTTCCCCGCTTCCTGATCAGTACCCTGAACCACAGAAGGGAAGATCCAGGTACACAGCATCCCCTTCTCCCTGCTTCCTGATCAGTATCCTGAACCACAGAAGGGAAGATCCAGGCACACAGCATCCCCTTCTCCCTGCTTCCTGATCGGTACCCTGGACCACAGAAGGGAAGATCCAGGTACACAGCATCTCCTTCTCCCTGTTTCCTGATCGGCACCCTGGACCACAGCTTCTCCCTATGCTTTCCCCTCATAGCGGGTGGTCTGGTCAATGACTCTAAACTCTGAGCCCAAATAAACCCACTCTTAACTTGTCATGTGTTTGGTCACGGCAACAAGAGAGGAGTTCAATTTTAAGTGAAAGCCAGAGAAAACCAGTGGGGAACACATCTGGAAAGTGCTGTTCTGAAACATAACATCCCTGGAATAATTTTATCATTTGAGCTTATCATGGTTTGTTTTGAAGACTACACAGTAAGTTGTGACCTACAAATAAATGTTAACCTCATGTAAAAAAAAAAAAAAAAAA
>CABHPH010139068.1:0-49187 GCA_902168325.1 Peromyscus nudipes
TATTTATTTTAAACCTTTTCATTTATTTAAAATACAAATTTCAAAATTCTAAATGGGTTATTAATTAGCCAAACCCTATTGGTACTTAATAATTCTTGTAGAAAATAATTTGTGACTTTACAAAAAACAACAAACATCCACTTTCAAAGCAGGGTTCAAATTTTGGTTCTCTCTCATACTAGTCAGTTAATGCTTTTGGCAAGTTACTTATGAATTCCTCAGGGTCTCACTTTTCCAATGTGTTAAAACAGATGAGAATACCAACCTTAGCTGTGAGGATAAATCACATTCATTCAAAGTTGGGACAAAACTGATGGCATTAGCAGCAGTAGCAGAAATAATTTCTCCCCAAGCCACAGAGTGTTAGTGCTCCTTCATCACAAGAGTTTTCAACAAGACATTTAAAAGGGCTTCACAGGCACTCTTCCTAGACTAAGACTTAGAATAAACAGAGATGGTGGGAACATCCTGGTACCAAGACCACTGGAGTTATGGAAATCTTCTAAAGATATGAATTTTATTCTAAATATGATAGCCTAGAGTCTCCCTCTAGTCCAGAAGTAGCTAAAAACTACTTTGAAGATCAGTTTGTTAGCACTGTTACTCTAGAAGCAACTGGGATGGATCTGGAAGTCTTTTACTATAAAGTGGACATACATTTGAGCAGAACCGGGACTCTCTGTCCTTTGATACTTCCCAGGAGCCCAAACCATCCTTACTGAATACTTGCTGACTGCCTGGGGATATGGAATAGAGTATTTGCAAATGTGGAATGACTGTTTTGTCTTGTATACACAAAGTTGTCATGAAATTCTCCCTCCCAACGTATATGAGACAATAAAAGGGTTTAAAGACATGTTGTGACGTGATATGTCTTAAATAATGAATAGCAAAACCTTTTATGGTGTTCACTTCCCTTGACCTTTTTTCCTTGGAGAAGTGTGCCAGCCTTAGTTAATCAACAGTGTTGATCTGTTCTAAGAGAAAAGCCAGAAGAGCTCCAGGCAACCTTATAAAACACTGACTGTTCAGGGAAAAAGAGCAAAGACATAGGTGTGTATGATTTGATTTCATTTTACATGGGGCTTGGGTGTAGGTGGGGAGCCAGTAATTGGGCACAGCTCAAAGCACCATTTCATTGAGTATAAATAACTCTGGCACAAGCCATGCAAACAGCCTAGAAGGGCTTTACCACTGCTCCCTGCCATCTTGAAGCCAGCTGAAAAAAAAATACAAATTTGATTATAGAATTATGACTTATGCAGTGAGGTTTTATCCAGCCATTCTACCTCCCCAAGCCAGTCATCAGAGGGCCAAGCATGTTCTGACTCCAAGGTGGTGCATAATAGTGTTTTTGGACTTCATAAGACTGCCCAGGATCACCCTTTCTTGGCTGCCAGACCAAACTTTACCTGGCCAAAATCTTACAAGAACTAATTTTTTTTTTAACAGAAGGTCACTGGCAGGACCTTAGGAAATAAGATTCCCAAGACATGGACTGGTTGTCCAACAGGAGAGATTTCACATAGGGAAGAGGTACTCCTTGTCTGGCTAGTGGGATATGGAGAGGGAACACAGCCCAGGAATGCTCAGCTGTTTTTATAGTCCTTTATGTGGTTTGAGTTAGGTGAAAGACTTTTTTGTCTCTCATCACTTAGTACTAAATAAATTTCTACATAAATTTCATTTATTTATTTATTTTTTGCTCCAAAGAAGTTTTGTATGTTTGCTGGAACTTTATACCAAAAGAAAATGAAAGAAGTGCATATGGAAAATTCATTGCAAGGTTTTGGTTAAGAAGGTAGCAGAGGCCTCTCTCACTAATGGGCAGCATAAGTGTTTGTTTGCTTGGTCATACCACTGCCTGACAGAAACCCTGTTTTCAATTAGGTATAGAGTTGCTAGCTAGATGGCAAGATCTTTATGAACTGGGCATTCATCTTCTGGTTTTCTGTAGCTGTTGCATTTCCTATAACTATGTTGTACATACTTGGTACTCTGTATTTCTTCCATGTAATGGATGACCTAGTAGCTAGAGTAAATCAATATACATAAAATCTAGTTTTCTGAATACTCTGGTAAACAATAGAAAGAAGGGCATGCCTTCCTTATTCATTTGTTCAACAGAGGTGTCAAGAATGTTTACTCTCCTTCTGGCACTGGGATCAAGCTAAGGTTTGGACAATAAACAAGGAAGGCATACTTCCTGCTTTAAAGAGTTTAGAGTTTGACATGGGTTGGTGATAAGTGGGTGAGGGAAGGTAGAGAAGAGACAGTCTTCTAAAACTGCATTGTGACAAAGAAGGACCAGCCCAGAGACAGCAAGAATGTGCAAAGGACTTCAGATAGTTTTGCTTGAGGGCAACAAGAAAAATGTTCATAATGAACTGAGCTTAAATGGTTCCTGTGAATATTAGAAATATGCACAAGCTTAGAAAACACTCCCCTATCTCTCTTCCTCACACCAAATTCTATATTAAAGTTGGAAAAGAAGGGTAAGAAAATGCAACACACTGATTGTGCCTAGAGGACTGCTGTGACACCCACACGAAGAAGCTCTGGCTACTACCATGACTTAGAGTTTCAATCCACTAAAATTTGTAAAATGGCAAAGCAATTTTCCTTAAATGAGAAATGTTTTTAAAATATTCAGTACTAATATTTAATGTGAGACACTTTGTGTCATAAACTGCAAAACTCAAAATAAACTGATAGAGTTTTTAATTATATATCCTATCTGTTGCGTGCTCCAGTAATAGGGTCATGCTCACTGTTCAATGATGAATGGATGCATTTCTCACATCATTTGGAGACTAAATAAAAGTCTATAGTTCAGTTGACTTCACACATGTGAGATCAAAATTCATAGACTTCTTGATCCATCATGGCATATTTCCTGGATACCCAGAACACAATGTGCAGTTCAAAGAAAAGATTTTAAGGTAGAGATTTAAAGTATAAATGTCACTAAATAGATCAATATATAAATGAAATTTACAAAGCTTAGGGCATTCAATGCTATCAATTAGTGATTTAGTATGATATTATTGGAGTAAAGTGAAGAAGCATAATTGAATATAACACACTATATATATAATGTGCAGTAAACTGGATCACTAATATAACAGTCTTTTCACATAAGCAAAGAAAGTTTAGATACACACAACTAATAATAATACAATTTCAGCAGCCTTTTTATTGCCTTACATTTGTAACTCAGTTGGTAGTTATAACAATAATGAAAGAATGAAAGAAAAAAGGCAGTGTGGAGTATTCCCATTGATTCTGAAACATTCCAAGTGATACATCTCAGAGAATTTCAGTATCAGAAGAGGCAATACCTACTCTATAAAAGAAAAGGCCTATATCACTAAGCCTGTTCTTATTTAGACAGTCCTTAGAAATTTGACTTTTAAGATATGAGCCATGTGGTATCCCAGAAACACATGTGACTTGCCAAAAGAAAAATCTATTTCCACCTGGCGGCAGTGGCACAAGCCTTTAATCCCAGCACTCGGGAGGCAGAGGCAGGCGGATCTCTGTGAATTCAAGGCCAGCCTGGGCTACCAAGTGAGCTCCAGGAAAGGCACAAAGCTACACAGAGAAACCCTGTCTTGAAAAAAAAAAAAAAAAGTATTTCCAATGTAGTGTTCGTCGATTCACCAGGTTTTTAGCAATATAAAAATGTATTTGTTTTTATTTCTAATAAAAGTCTCCTAAAACTTAGTAATTTAAGACAATACACGTTTGTTGTATCACAGCTACTGTGAGCCAGGACTCTAGGCGTTGTTGATCTGGATGACTGTGGCTCAAGGCAGGGAGCCAGGCTCTCAAGGCTACAGTTGAGGTTTTGGCAGTAGCTGTTGTCATTTCATGGTTCCACTAAGGGAGGATCACTCACATGGCTGCTGGAAGCGCCTGAGCCCTCCTCACCGAGTGTCAGGTGGAGATGAAAGTTCCTTGTCTCCTGGACTTGTCCATCAAACAGCTTGCCACAGTACAGCTGGTAACTCTGAGTGAGCCGAATAGGTAGGTGCACGACCCCAGCTGAAATCAAAGTTTGTAACACATTCTTCCCCAGTTTGTTAGATTTATTGCTAGTATCTAGATCATGCTCAAAGAGAGAAGGTTTTACAGCCACAAATGCTAGGAAGAAAGATCTTTAAGGGTCGTCTTAGAATCGGCCTGCCATAAAGAGATTAAAGGAAGACATGAATAGCCCCATGGCTTATTATATGAACACATGGGTAGGCTCTACAAATCCCTTCACAATACTCTACGCAGGTAGACAGATTGTGCCTCCAGGCATATGTGAGCCCTTGGCACAGGGAATAGTTAGAGGAAGAAACAAGTCTATCTGGAACATTAAATGTGGAAAAACGGGACTTTCTAAGCTGACTTTATATCCACACACTCACCCACAGACCCCCCAACAAAACACCCTTGTAAGTGTGGACATGAACAAACATAAAAATTTTTTTCTAGTCTTGTGTTTTCCTTTAAAAAAAAATGCTTAAGAATGTGCCCCTTTGAGAAAAAGAAACTTACTTAATTTTCCAAAAAATTTCTTGGCCTTTCAGCGCTTATACCTGCCACCTAAACATGAAGCAATTTCAAGTTGTAACCTCGAATTTCCTCTTTACTGTACGTAGATGGAATATGGAGGAAAACTCTAGTTTTCCTTTTATCACATTTCCTTCTTCATGCCCCTGCCATTCGTCTTCTCCTGCCCTGCTCTTCACCTCAGTAAAGTTCAAAGAAGTGCAGTTTTTATTCTTCCACCTGAAGCTGTATTTTGAACGTGGCCTTACCTTCTGAACAAGTTTCTTTTCAATGGCAACTGATTTTATTAATAAGTAATAAATTCCTCAGTGAAAACTTGACACCTCTGAAGTTTCAACTTTCAAACCCTTACCATTGAGCCATGCAGCAAATGTAATTTTAGATCCTTAAACAATAGTAATAGAGACTTTCTCACCTGCCTCTCACCCAAACAGACTTTAACACATTTGCATCAGTTTTTTCCAAAAGAAATAAAATTTTGGGCATAACCCACATTATATCATTTCTGCCAAAAAGTTATATTTCCACAACTTTTTGCAAAAATGAAAAGGAGGTCTAGATGGTCTAGTAATCTGTACCTCTCAATTTTTTATTTCAAATTGAAAGGTTTTCTTTAGGGTGGACAAAGACAGTAGCTATCCCACAATCACTCCAAACTCAAGGTACCCCAAAATGAGCCCATCCCCCTCAAATTCCACTCCGAGGGTGATGTACATCATGAGAAAGTGTTTAATAATCATAACTCTTTGAATTTGCTCTATTTAAGACCTAAAGAATTCAGATGTTTTTCACAGTGTATATTGAGTTCTAAAACTCAAGATTTCTTTTCTGGTCCCTCATTCTTTGGATTAATGTGTTATCATTGATGATGTTTTTAAAGCTCTCATGCATTGTTGCTCAAACCATCAAATCCAGTTCCACTCCTCCAGTTTCCCTGTAGTGAGTCACCTGGTGAGTCTGCTGACAGACCCCTGGAAGCTGCTGTCATTCTGTCTGCCACCACACTGACTTGTCATTGCTTACACAGTACTATTGAAATGGCTCTAACTTAATTACCTCGACCTATAATCTTCACCCATTCCAGGCTACTTTATATGGGACTTAGACTGATGTTTCCCTTAAATTTAGTTTTGTTCATGTCTCAGGTGAGTTCTAAAACCTTAATTTATCTTCCACTTCCTATCAAATAAAAAGCATGTTCTCTACATCCTGGTATTCAAGGCTCAGATAATCTAACTCTACAAAGAAAATTCTGTCTTCTTTCTTATAATTTAGAAGCATTTTCTTCTCTGGTTAATCTAACATGCTCTACAGATGATAGTTCACCCTCCTTTATTTATGCTCATGTTAATTCTTCTGCCTGGAATAGCACAATTCCAATGTGGTAACGTGCTGACCAAGTTGGAACCCCAGTTAACTGTTAATTCTTTCATCATAATTCTGACGATTCACCCAACTAATATGAGCAGTAATTCAGATAAAAACAACTAGCACTGTCTCCCCTACCCCACCTTTTGTTGAGGCCTCGAGTGCAACCTATTTTTTTATAGATGTATAGCTTCTGATTTGCTTTTTTGCTATTTTGTAAATTCATAAGGGCAGTGGCCTTTGATTGTTTAGTTATGTGTTCCCTGTTCCCTATGCATAACTAATATGATTCTTTCCCCCTCTGGGACTGAATGTAGTTTCAGTGAATCAATAAGCTTACCCTACCTGTGTAATAAAATCTAAAATGCTGAGAACAAATGACAATCAACTTCTTTTTGCCCCAGGCATCTTCAGAAGTACCAGACAATTCCAAAGCCTTCTTCTCAGGCCTTTCATTGGGGTAAGTGATGCTTCTGATACCCCTACTTTATTCCTGATCTCACCTGTAAAGAGATATTGAGGCTAAGGTTCAAAGAGAGGTAGAGAAGCCCGATGACATGTTAGAACTAGCACAGTATATACGTCTTAATGTTATGATGTAGGTCTTATCAAGGTTAACACTAAAAAGGAAAAGCAGTCATCTGCTCGTGTTCCCTTAGTGTTTGATTTTGGTTTTACCATCAAGTAGTCAGTGTGTTCCTCCTACATTTAGTAATCAACTTCCTTCCAAGATCTTTCTGCAGACAATGAATCAACAGGGAACAGGATCCGTCTTGATCCCCCTATCCTATCCACATATTCAAATTAATGTTAGTTCTGTTTCAGGCAATCCGATTGCCTCCTTCCACTACATCCTTGCAGTAGTACAATATATCCAACCATCAATTTTTTCATCTTAATTTTTTTCTTCAGTCTTTTTTATTTCCTTTTTTATCATTCCTTTTTATTTCCCAAGTTTCTCATAAAGTCTTGAAGATGAAACAATAGGAACCATCACACACATTTATTTTTACAGATAAAAATATGTTCAATATTCTTGTTAGAGGCCAAAAATTATATCTTGTCAATAACATCTTGTGGGAAGAACACCCTGCCAAGCCACAGGCGAGTCTCCCACTCTAGGCTTCACCTCATTGCATTCGGATTCATTCAAAGTAGAATAATTGAGGTTAAACTGCCCAGAATGTTACTTGATCCAGTAGGAAGAAAAGAAAATGCATCTTAAGTTAGCACAATCACCTCAATGCAAATATGATCTTTACCTGTATCTTAGTGGTCTATTGTATTATTGGTCACAATGTAATAGTCAGTGCATTTTGTTAGTCTGCAAAAGTGAAGTGTTATTGGAGAATATCCCAACCTGATTATTTGCTTTAGGAATACATAGCTAACTTCAGCAGAGCCTTTGGGTCTCTTAAACAATTCCTTTCATCTTTAAAAAAGGTAACACTATATTGAATTACCTGCAT
This sequence comes from Peromyscus nudipes, assembly GCA_902168325.1. Taxonomy (NCBI): domain Eukaryota; kingdom Metazoa; phylum Chordata; class Mammalia; order Rodentia; family Cricetidae; genus Peromyscus; species Peromyscus nudipes. Next base: position 7,401 of record CABHPH010139068.1, read on the forward strand.
ATAATAACGGCTCCAAATGGTTTACTCTCAGGACCGCTGTGCTGCAGTCACCCCCTATACCCATAGCAAATTACCCCACTATTTGCATTACTTTGAGGCTCAAGGCTATCTCATGTAAATGATCTTAACTATAACCTTAATAGGAAAATTCTCCAATTTTCTTTGATAGATATTTTTATTCTCAAATGCTCATTTCTCTGTCTGCTCGTCTGGTCGGAGTGTTCACTTCCAGAAAGAAGACTGAGAATTGACAGATAATTTGTCACTTCCCTTTCCCTCAGCTTGAACTCTTGACATTGCTCAAAATTGCAGCTCTTCTTTCAAGCTGCATCTTGAGGTGGAAGTAAAAATGGAGCAGAGAGCCCACTCACAGTGCACATGATCAAGAATGGGAAGGAAATCTTTATGTGCTGGTTTACTGCAGTTTAGAGGGTGCTTCCTTAGCAAAGACCTAACCTAGGAGTGATAACAGCAAAAAACAAGAGTAGAGCTGTCCCAAAGTAGTAAAGAAAATGGTAAGATTTGTCAGGATCAACCATCGATATCCTGGAAAGCAATCAAGGGTATATACAGCAAGTGATTAATCAATGTTCAAGTTTCAGTAAGAAAGAGTTGGGTGGCATTTTATCTTAGTTGTGCCCATCCCCTACTTCCTAACTCAAAGACAGTAATGGAGACACCTAGCAACAACATTTCTTCCTCAGGTTCCTACTACCAGAGGTTACAGAACAGAATTGATTCTTGTAGAATTGTTGTTCATTATGCTGACAGTCTGACGACTGAGTGATAGACCTACCCAGTGGATTTGCTTTTTTTTCTTCCTAATTAAGAATAATCCAGGCCTGAGAAGGTTCTGTAGAAGGCATTTGTCAAAACCGTTTTAAGGCAAATCTATTAGTAGCTGCTGTCACGGACAAAGGATGGCAGAGAAAATAATAAACAAACTAAAAAACTTGGCAGAAAAGGCTAAGCAATGAGGTAATTTGTGGAAGAAAAAAATAAAGAAACCATAAACAACTGGAAAGGCATATATGTTCATCCAAAGATTCAATATTGTTAAGGGGCCAATAGCCTCCAAACTGATCTATAGACCTCATGAAATTTCCACCAAAAATCCAGTTAATATTTTGCTAAGGTAGATAGTGGATTATAAAATCTGTACTGTGTAGATGTAACAATCTTATTAAATAAGAAACACAGAGCCAAATGCAGAGTTAAAAGCCCAAAGGATCAGAGCAGTAGCTAAGAGCTGAGACTAAAAACCCTTTCTTACCCTTCACTGCCGCTGCTGTCCTTCCCCTGGGAAAGAGGCCTACTTCCTGTGTATCTGTCTTTTTATTGACTTTCTGTTCTGCCTTCTCATTGGTTGTAAACCCAACCACATGACCTCCTCATCACTGCCTGTCTATACAGACCTCTAGGTCTCTATGGTTGGTATTGAGATTAAAGGCGTGTGTTTCCGTGCTGGCTGTATCCTTGAACACACAGAGATCTGCCTGTCATGTGATCATAATTAAAGGTGTACACCACCACCACCCGGCTTCTGCTATGGCTTGCTATTAGCTCTGACCCCCCAGGCAACTTTATTTATTAACATACAAATAAAATCACATTTCAGCACAAATATCACCATAGTACTGTATCAAAATAATTCTCAAATAGCAAAAACAATTTTAAAAAGGAGCCAACTCGGAGGAGTCACTTCCTGATTTTAAGACTGACTACCGAGCCACAGCAATGAAAGAGTGGGTTGCTGGCATACGTGCATAAAGCAATGAAATAAAACCAAGAGTTCAGAAGTAAAGTCATACATTTCTAGTCAATTAAGTTTTGGCCAAGGCCATTAAACAAGGTAAATAATAGTGTTTTTCATTAAACTAATATAGTAAATGGAGTAATCACTTGCAAAAGAATAATCTTAGATCCTTAGCTCACATGATATACTAAAATTAACTCAAAATGAGTCAAAAACTTAAATGCATAAAAGCCCAAATACACAATTTTTAGAAGAATAGATTGGAGTAAGTCTTCATGACATTGGAATTAACCAGTCACAGTTTTGTTCTCTAAAGCATTAATGACAAAAAGGTAGATAAGTTGGACTTGCTCAAACTTAGAAACTTATGCATTGGAATACACTATCATTAGAGTGCAAAGACAATTCACATAATTATAGAAATAAATTACCTCATGTATCTAATAAGGTCTGTTCTCCAGGATATATTAAAATTCTTATGACTTCACAGTGGAAAGACCAACAACCCAATTAAAACTGAGCAGAGAAGTTAAATGGTATTTTTCCAAAAAAGGTGTTCAATTGGTTAATAAACTCAGCTGTGCCTCAGTAGTAAGTCTTGAAATCAGAAAGCAAGATCATAAGACATTCACCTTTTGTGTGTGCTTATATATATATTTGAATTGCCTTCATGCCATCTTGGTATTTACCATGTGGCAGCTGGCAGTTAAAGAATACACAGAGAATATAACCAAATTGGGCAGAAGACTTCAAGAGTATCCTTACAGGGTTTTATCTGTTTTATCCTTCCTCAATATTCTATATCTTGAGTGCACCAACTTTTTCATGAGTATGAACCCCACAAAAGCAAAAGCAACCAATTTTGTTCTAGGAAGTTCTTTTATTTACTGAATACAATTGTAGCAATAAAATAAAAGATGATAAAATAAAAATCATAGTTCTTGTATTTTATTGATTATATAATCACTCTAAATTAAGATTAATCTCATTGGTAACTTTTTCCTGTTCAATGAAACTACAAATGCTGTGTTTATTTGCATCCATAGATTATTATGGACCAAATTCTCTGGATACCACTAGTTTCTCCTCTCTGCTCATAAATTCTCAAGAACAGAGTTGAAAGTCTACAGTGTAAGCCATTCCACTCCATGCAAGTACCCCACTTTGAAAAATGGTTTATTTTTTGAATGCCAAAAGGCTCCGTGTGATATTGTTAAGAGAAAAAAGGAATTACTTGCAGAAATAAAAACAGAGTCACATTTTTCAGAAAAATAAATTTGGACATGTAGCAGCCAGGTGTCAACATGATATCAAAAAGAAGTCTGCTCTTTTGGAACCAGCACATTTAATGCAGGTGGTATTCTTTGAAATCAATAAAGTTATTGAAACTGGCCTGCTTTTTATTGGCGGATAATTTGTTTGTGATTAAAACTAATGACAACCAATCAAGCTTATAAAATCTGAAAGCTCCTTTACACCAGAATGCTGCTTTTAATGATCCATAAAAGCATTTTTATTATGCTTCTTTGCCTACAGGGCACATTTATTAAAATCTATAGCACATTGAATTTGGAACACTTGGCAGGACACTGTCTTATCATAGCTCCTTAAGCAGTGAAGCATGATGTCAATATAGTTCTGAATGTATTATTACTCACACAAATAGGATAGATTGTTCTATCTTGTTTGATGATATATTTGACTTTTAAAACTCACTTGTCCTTTTAAAAATGCACATAAGCAATGTGCTCACGTAATTGAAATTATAAATGAAAATGTATAATCTGAGATAACTTACTCTATCCATAGCTGAAGTGAAATTTGTAGATATTCTCTGAATATCAACTTCTCATATGTAAACTGGACATAACAATGCTTGCTCCCCAGAGTGCTAAAAAATAAATAAATAAATTATGTTTAGCAAAACCTGGCACATGCTAGGCTCTCCAAGCCTGGTAGTAATTAGTATTCTATCCCTTGCCAACTTTGCCTTTCTTTATGCCTTGCCAACATGTACAAAGATGTTGCCAACTTTTCCCATGCAACCTCTTCATGAAACAAGCTATCGATCTCATCAGTCCCCTAGGAGAGACATGGATGCAGTGGGTCAAGTCACCACAAGTTTGACATTTGTTAAGATTGGACACCTGTAGCTTCATGTGACAGCGGTCCTGATGTTTGGAGCATCCTGACTACTGCCTGAGAATAAACCACTTTCAACATGGTCAAAATGGAAAGTGAGTTTCAAGGGGCCTATCCATGTCTCCAGCTGGCTAGCCACCAGCCATTCTTACCTGCTAGAGGACTAAACAGGAGAAGAGGTAAAATCTTTAAGGTCAACAGGGCTTGAATCCAAGGGAAAAAAGAAAAGCGTGTTTCTTTCTCTATTTTTTTTTATTACTCAGAGAGAAAGCTTATGAAGAGCGGCTTTGTTTCTACCTCACTGACTGCAGGCTAATGCACTACCTGGCTCCAGCCCTGTGACGTTGTTTTGTTCACGAGAGCCCTGAGGAAAAGCAGGACTCATGTCTCTCTGTGGGTGTGCCTTCCCACTCAAAGCAAAGCAAGTAAGAGCTGTGAAATCAATCTACCACAAAGGAAATTTAGGAAGCCAATCTACCTCTATACTTAAGTTCATTGGCTTATTTGAGGAATGGAGAGAATTAATATGTGTGTATGCGTGATTGCATAGGGAACTACTCTGGGAGGTTTATTTAAATAGATGATTATTTATTTCAAAACTCCAAAGAGTATTTATAACAAACATAAAGCAGAAAAACCTAACTGTAGAAAAGAATACTTAACAATAAGTGTGAACCTTGATTCATCAAAACTTACAACTTACAAAAGGACTCTCTAAATGGGAATCTGTGAAAAAAATGATAGCCCAACGTTTCCTTTCTGGGTTGGTGTGCCTCTGAATCCTGATCAGTGTCACTCAGAAACATCAGGGTTCTGCTGAATTCTTCCTTCTGAAAAGAGTCATGAATGAAGAAGAAAAAGAAATGAAAGAAAAAAGAAGAAAATCATCCGTTCATCTCAGCAACGTTGGGGGAAAAAATGAATTCAATTTTTATTCTTGAGAAGAGCTCTTATCCAAGTCCAGAAAAAAATATTCATCACTGACCAAAAACATGCAAAAAAACTTTCAGTAAACCCCATAATTAGAAAGGATTTCCTCAAATACTAGGGGCAAACTAAGAATATTCTTTATCACTACTCTTTCAATATAGGCTGGAGTCCTAACCAGTACAACAAACTACAAAAAAAAATGTGAAATGTATACATATTCCATTGGAATGTTTATTATAACTATTATTGACAGTTCTTATATAGATAGCCCTGAAGAGTCCATGGACAAGTTACTGGTATTAATAAGATAGTTCTTCACAACTGGAAAAACCCAAACAGCACTGAAAGTTCATGTGTTCCACATACATGGAGCCAAATCAGCAGAGGTTGAATATGTATAAACTCAATCTGTATTGAGCCCGTGCAGGTTTTTTCCTTGTCATCATTCTCTAAATAACAGGGAGTAACACCCCTTGACACTGTGTTAAGTAGTACAAGCAATCCAGAGATGATTCAAAGGACATGAGAAGATATTTACAGCTTACATGAAAATACTACACCCTTTATATAACTGACTCAAGCAACTCAAGCAAAGATTAGTATCATCAGGGATACAGGAACAGGCAGCCCCCAGACAGTGAGGAAATACTGTATACAAAAGAAAGAGTGATTCTTAAACTCCAACAACTGAACTGTCAAACAGTCTAAGCTTATTATTTGATAAACATATAATGTACTTATGCATATTTAGCTCTGTATACTTTATATATGTAACTTCAAATATGCTGTAAATTCACTGACACTCTTCCATCTGCATCCGCTTCCCCTCAAATGTGTGTCAGATTGTAAATTCAATCTACCGGAGAGAATAGAGCAAAAGAGGTGTTATGTAATTCTGCAACCAGTTGTGAACAGGATAGCTTGTGTCAGGTGCTTCCTCTCATACATTGTTTGCTACTGGGGGGGCCAGCCACTGAGCTATACAAGCTCTTCAACATCTTTGGGAGAGGTCCACATAGAAAGAAACCAATACCTCTGATTACCAACCAGCACCAATCAGCCAGCAGTGGATAAACCAGAGTGGCCCTAACACATGACTGCAACACTGTCACAGACCTACAGTCGAAGGTTTTTAGCAAAACCTCTCCCATGTTCTTACTGGCAGAAAGAGTGAGAGATCAAGAATATTATTACTCAGTTTCTCAATAGAGCACCAAATAATAGACACAATCACATTGGCGAGTAGGCACTGTTCCTATGGTCACCTTAAGGGTGAGAGAAGGAACAGAAAGAGGCTAAGTAGCATGTTCCACCATGTCACACAGAAAGGGATTAAGCAACTTGCTCAAGGTCACACAGCAGAGATGGAGACCAATTGAGACAGGATTCAAGCAGAACCAGTCAGTTTCATGCTTGTACTTTCAACTGTACTACATGACATTACATGACACTACATGGCATTTTGCCCCTCGGGTGCCCAGAATACTTTGTATTTTATTTAATGCCCTTTTTACAATAAATCCCTATCTCCTGATGACTTCCAGTCTCAAAAATCAACAGAGATAAGAAAATAGATCTTTTGAGTCACTTCTGCCAGGGCTTCTCTCTCCTTTTGTTTGGATCTACCTCTCTAGGGCTCCCTGCCATTATCTTTACTGTGAGTAACTTACTTTTCTCTAAAGTCAAGAAAGAAAATATTGGCTGTTTTGTCCAAAATCCAAGTCATAAAGAAAGCATCTCACAATACATGGTAAATCTAAATCTGTTACTGGTGATTAATGGTAGCTTCCCATATGAGTTCAAGCCAGCCTCTGTCTGCAAACAAACACATGCTTCCCTCTGGGTGCTTCCCGACTGGCTTCTGACAGTAAGCCAGTACCCAGACTCTGTCACTCAGTTTGATGCTGGTTGTTGACCAGAAGCCTTGGTTTCTCTGTGTTTGGACCTCTCCCAAAGAAGTTGAAGGGTTTGTAAGACACAGTGACCGGCCTCCCAGTAGCAAACAATGCATGAGAGGAAGCACCTGGCATGAGCTAGCCTCTCCACAGCTGGTTGCAGAATTAGTCATCTAAAAACCTTCTCTTTGTTCCATCCAGAGTCTGAATCCCATAGCCATAATTCTCACTCAATCAACAAGTAATATGTTTGACTTCTTTGCTGCAGGGAAAAGGGTGATGTTAGTCAGCTTTCCATCACTATAACAAAATGCCTGAAGTAAAAATCAACTTATTCAAGAGAAAGTTTTGGCTCACAGTGTTAGGGATTCCAGTCTGTGCTTGGTTGGTCTCACTGCTTTGGGTCTATAGCAAAGCATCATGCTTTGACTGGAGTATGTGGGCAGAGTGAAAACTGCTTATCTCGCAGATGAGGAAGGACAGAGGGCACAACAGTCCTCTTCATGCCTCAGCAACCTCAAGATCTTAAAGAAGGTCCATGTCTAAAAGGTTCCTCCACTTCAATTGTGCCGGCCTCCGGACTACATCCGGGAATATGTTGGGGGAACATTCAAGATCCAGACTGTAGCAACAGTGGCTCTCATTTTGCCTCTAGGCTGCCCTTGGACTTGAAGTGCAACATCAGCTCTTGCCTAAGTATGCAGGCATGACCGTCAGGTTTTGGAATTCCCAGCCTTCATATGAGGACCAATTCCATAAACCATTTGGGTCCCTTCATGGATTCCTCTTGACCTGTTTTTCTCTTGCTGTTTTCCTTTCTCTTCCATGATTTTTTTCTAATATAGTTGTGATACATAGTATCATGTAGCAATATATTTGCATTGACAGAAAAATTAAAGAAATTGGCAAGTTCCTAATGTATCCATTATTTCTATTGTGTCTTCTAAGGAGGCGTACATATCCCAAGACTACTGCCACAAAGCTGCTTCTCAGAGGCATGTAGGCATAATACTAAGCACTACCTTCAGCCCTCCTTTGTCTCCCACAGTATAGTAATGTGGTTCCTTGGGGCTAGGAGGAAAAGAAGCTGTCTGACCTGTATCTTCTGTCTTCTGTAATCTTCCTTGAAGATCTTGGCTTTTGCAACTTCAAAGCCAATAGCTTGAATTTTCAATTCTGACTGTGTTGAAACATTTCTTTTTCATGATTGATGTTTCATGGCTTGTTTTGCATGTTAAGAGCTGTGGGGCCATAAATAAAATTATTATTGGGGACAACAGCCACAAAACCCCACATGGTTGCTCTCGATCAAAACATCCCAACCACAGGCATGGATACCAGAATTAGTGGGAATAATCCAATCTGCCTGCTTCACATGTTATCACCTACTCCTTCCAATGTATCCTTTTATAAACTACCTACATGTCAAATGCAGACTCTGTTACTTCACCATCTGCCAAATTGTCACATTGGCTAGAACAGGGAGTCAATAAACTATATAATTCAAACTTGTTTTTTGCCTTGCTGAAAATACAAGAACAATATCCAGCAATAAAATCATCCATCAAAGCAAACTTTCAATTTCATAGATTGGATGCCATTTAATACATATGGAGAAAGCTATAGATTCTTTTCTTCTGTTTTCTTGTTGAGATTTCTAGAGAAAACAGAAATTCAGATTGTCACTTATTTCTCTCCTTACTATGAAATACCAAGGCCCAATACTTCACATCTGTTTTCTGAAGACTCATGTCAGGAATGACTCTGCCCTCTAAGGACAGGTAGTCAGTTACACCTAAACACTGAGAATCAAGGAAGGAAGCCAGTCCTTGAACAATCTAAGTCCTCTGAAGAATTGCAGCAACATCATTACATCTTTCCCTCTTTGCCTTGGTCCTCAGGACACTCAATGTCAATAAATAACCATTTTGAAATAAAAAGATCTGTAAATCTCCTAGTAGACTCTCCACCCATTTTGTTTTGTAGGAGTGTGTATATGCACACGTTTTAAAATTCTGTGCTTATATATTTTGAATAATTGCTTTTATTTTATGATTTCATAGATTTAGCTTAATATAAGTAATGGTTTATAAATATTATATGTAGTATATTCTGTTAGAAAACCTCATTGAGACTAGAAATTATGACATACTTAAAAGTCCATAAGGCCTCCTAATGATGTTAGTTCCTCCTCATATTTCCACTACTCAACTGTAATCTGGCAGTATTTTCACCCAAATCCATGATTTAAAAGGAAAACGTATGTGTTCACCCATCTGAGACCTCTCTATGTCCCAGCAGGCTCTAGTATTCTGGGAACACTGGAAGTTAGGATATACTATATCACCCTGGTAGAAATTAAAGAATTACAGGGCTAAAACGGCCTTCCTTTGAGTCTTCTACTGTGTTTCTGTAGTAGCTTGGGTGTGGCAAGAATTATATTTTAGAATAGGCAAGTTGTAAATGGGGTGAAAGAGCATGGCTCTTGTTACAGATGCTTCTTCTAAATATTGAATTAATATAAAGATTTTTAAAAACCAAATGTGTCTACAGTTTTTGTAATTTTGTGTATTTTGAAAGCTAATGTAACTATCCAGAGAACTCTGACAGAACAAATTCTTGGGGAGAATAAACATCGACCCTTCTCCTTGGAACTTGAAGGCATCCATTCTGAGATATTTTTTTTTCATTCTGAGATATTTTAACATTTAGGTTGAGAGTTAGCAATGCCCATTTTTCAGTGAAAATGAGTTTGGAAAATTTGCCGGTGAACTTTGCCCATGCTGTTTTTTGTTGTTGTTGTTGTTTTTTTTTTTTTTTTCCACAGCATGGTGATAGTGGAGAAATTCTCATGAACAATGTAGGAATCTTATCCTGCTCATCTGGATTTCATGTAATTCTACCCCTTTTACTGGCTTTTTCATTTCCATTCCTTTGGAAAGCATTTGAAACATTTATTTCCGCACAATAAATTGATATGCCAACCATGAGGGTGGTGCTCACGGCTGCGACAGCCTGTCTCTCAGATGATTTCTGTTACAATGAAACCCTCCCACCACCTGGAGTGGCTGTCATGTCTCTGTGCCTTTGCAGGCATTCAGAAGTTCAGGCCAAAATGCCTAACAGCACACATCATGGAGGACACTTTCTTCTCTCGTTGGTCAGTACATGATGAGGAAAAAGAATCTTAAATACCTTTGATTTCACTTAGGAATAAAGTCACTAGAAACATGTCAGGATTGAAGTGTTCTCTGATGTTCTCTCATGCCATAATTTGGTGTCAAACAGACGTGTGTGCTCAATGGGATGAAGACAGAGCTAGAAGGGACCATGCAACGCCATGATTCTGTGCACATCACTACTTCTATCTCACTTCCCCTAATAACACTACTTGTATTTTTATGTTCCATTTTTGTGTGCTGGAGGAGACCTCGTTGTGACTCTCATACTTGTAAATCTTCCTGAAGGGGTGGGTATATACTTATTCCCTACAGCATCAACATCCCTTTCTATACTTTTCTTGAGTTTTGTTCTTTGTCAAATGCGGGATACTTGTTTGTTGTAAAATTGTAAGTATTGTAACATTAAGTCTATTACATTCTCACCCTAAAGATGTAACTACTTTACCTCTTTTACAGAAACAATTATAAGTAGCATTTTATATTTGTACTTCTTTATCTTCACGCAAATTTTTATTTGCATTTATCTAAACCATGACTCTTTTGAAACTAATTTAGAAATTTTCTAGAGGCTGAGGCAAGAGGACTAGCCTGGGTTTGGAGCCAACATGGGCTACGTAATGAACTTCAGCCATCTTGGGTACAGTGTGAGACGCATGATCCACCCGCTCACCACCAAAAAAAAAAAAAAAAAAAAAAAAAAAAAACTTGATGATTATTTAAAGTAGCTGATGGGGCCTTAGGATTATTGTTTTAAATATAGACACATTTTAATGTAGATACTCATCTAAATGAATTTTTTTCTTTTGGAAATTCTCTTAGGTTTGAGATTACTGAGAGCACCTGACAAAATTCCAGCTTTCTTGGAAAGCTGATGAAGTGAAATTTTGAAATTTTGATGAAATATCTTTGGAAATGCCAATGACATAGAGAATTTTTCAAGTTGAATGGAAGATGAGTCAAATTAAAGACAAATAAAACATTTTTGCCAAGACCCCCAAGCCAAACTACCCATTTCCATGTGGAAACAATGAGTAGCTCAGTGTATTTAATTTTTTTAAATGGTAATTGAACTCACATTGTAGAATGCCTCACTGGCTATGTACTTTTATGAAATATATATTTGAGGGCAACCATAAATATAGCAACCAAACATAGAGAAATATGTTAAATAAATATACACATGTTTCTTCTACACATGTTCAGTTTAAGGGTTTGACTATACTTTTGAACTGAACGATACCTAATTTTAGTGAAACATTTTTGATATTCTGAGTTTGTGTCTCAATATGCTGACCATACCTATACAACTCACACTATTATTTTATGATGGGGGAGGGTTATGCAGTATTAGAAGTTCTGAGAGTGTACCCTGGGCTTTGATCATGATTGAGTTGTTTGTGGTGTTCAAGAAAGAAATTGGGAATGTTTGCCTTTAGCCACAAATTGTTTCAAACTTAGGCTTCTTCTGTAAGCAGATATAAAACTATATGAAGTAGCATTGTGATTGATGATCTCTGACACAACCAAAAGGCCAGTGTACACCTGATCCCTGAGATCATGGAGGAAATAGAACTGAATTTGGTCCTGGAACCTCCAAGGATGGTTACTATAAGCCTTTTCTTAAAATGTTACATATAGATAGATGAACTGATGGTTCAACTTGTCAACAAATGATTTTTCTGCTTGTCAACAAATAATATAACTGCCTTTTAAAACAAGGTTCAGTGCTCTTCAAGTAAAACAACAAAATCTATGCACTTATAGATTTATATGTGCACTATGCCTTGTGAACCTACACTCAACTCAGGCACACACAAACAAAAAAAACTGATGAAAATAATTCTATTTCTTCATTGTGTGCATGACTACGTAATTGTGTATGCTTGTTAAATCTCACTGAAGTATACGTATAAATGGACATATTTTGTCTTTTATAAATTACTTAAGACAAAATTATATAATTGTCTCATTGAAATTTATTTAAATTAATTTTTGTCACAATTTTTAAGTTACACAAGTACAGAACATTTCTACACTAAAATGTTGGAGAGCTTTACAGATAAATACAGTTATAATCTCCAGTTTGGTTCTAATCTGAATCCTCCTTTTCTGTTATTATGCTAAACTTTTATTGATGAACTTATGTTGTCCCTGATTTGCCTTATTGCTGTTTCAAACTGTCTTTGTTTCTTCTGGTTAGTGGAGCAAAGGAACATCCCAACTACAGAGAGTTCACTGACTCATAGCTATTTCAGCTAGTAACAGTCACAGAGAAATATGTGGGAACATCAGGAGAACATTGAAATGCCTTTTCCTCACTCTGTCAAATATCTTTTTATTATGAGCATGGAATAAGAGAATCATAGCACATATTGCCAAGATTCCATTTTCAGCTTAATTTGAGGAAAAGTGTGATGGTTTCTAAGGAAAATAGACACTCTGGCAGTCATTATTTCTTGCTGTCTTTTGCTTTAGGTCACATAAAAATCACCTTGTGATTTATGTTATTATGATAATAAACATTTTCCCTCAATCCAAATGAATGAATGCCATGAATACAATACTAAGAATATTTGTGCAGTCTCTGTGTTATGAGACTCACATGCATGGCTGGATGTGAGCTCCTTCAACCATTAAACACTTATAATTGCCATATATATTCTTTTCTTCTAAACCTTAATATTTTTGTACTAGAATCAGTAAGTTCTTCAGTTGATCTGCTCTGTATTTCTCTTGCTGCTATTTTAAATAATTATCTTGCAGGCAGAATGTACTGGGGCTAGGAACAGCTGCTCAGCAGTCTCCAAATAAGTATGTCATGTTTAAAGACTCATGGTCTGTCAATTCCCAATCATGCTCTCTCCAAACCAAATAATCCCAATTCCTTTAATCTTTAATCATGTTTCCAATTGCCTAGGCTTCTTCTTAAACCCCCAAACTTGATATGACATAGTTCTAACCATGTGTTTAGATCAGAGATTGCAATTCCCTTTGACTTTGATTAGAATCAGCTTCTCCAAGGGATACAAATACATTTCCCATGCCTCATGACATAAGATAAATGTTTCTGAAAAGAACAGAGAGAGAGCTGTTCCATCATGCACCCAGCTGTCCTTTTATTACCTAGAGTATAGCCAACAATGAATTAAATTAAGGATTGTCTACTACATGGACATGATGTGAGCATCATTTGGTGAGGTGAATTCACCATCTTCAGTCCAAGCTTCCCTTCATGAAATTGATGAAGTGCAGCTTTGTTTTAGGAATATGCTTGGTTTTTTTCCTAGTGAATTTCATTCATATTCTTGGAAAGAAATGAGAACTTTTCAAGATAAATAAGATCACACTGGCACTTTTAAATGTTTACCTAAAACAAACCACTAGACACTATTAGTGATAGGATAAACATTTATTTAAAGAAATTGGTGCGTGTTCTATGCACTTTGCTCTTCAACAAGGAAGTTCTCCAGGTTCTTTTGAATCAGATAAAAATCACATGGGACGGAAGATCAACAACTTAAAGTAGGAGGCTGATGCTAAAAAGCCTGAATAAACTCAACAAAAATTCCTCCTCTTTCTGTCCGAACAAATTCTCCTGTTTGGAAAGTTGAGATTTTGTTTTGGGGTGTCTTTGTTTGTTTATTTGGTTGGTTGTTTTTTTAATGTGGGTTTTTTTTTTTTACTTTTGCAATTCTAAATGTATGACTATCAAATTGGTTTAAAAATTCTTTGCTACTCTACTGAAATTTACTCACCTATAGGTAACTTTCTTTCAATAATGAAGCCAATATTTTGATAATTAAAATAAACAAAAAGACATGTAGCAAACTTTCTAAAGAGTTACCAGAAACAATATTATACTGAAAATGCATAAACAGATGGGTAGTAAAAAGAGTATAGAGCTAGAAAATAATGAACAAAAAGTTTTAGCCGAAATGATTGTCTAAAATAGTTTGTGGCTAGTGTGAAAGCAGTATATGGCTGAACAGTTTAAATAAGTAAGATATACTTGAAAATTGTTGTAATAATTACTTCAGGTTAAAAGCAGTGCTGTTATTATGGACCACTCCTAATAATGACAAGCAACCCTTAAACAGCTACAACATCTAGGATTATATAGATAGATTTGGTCTTGTGAAGGTAAATCCTTTAGCTGAACAAATGGACCTTTTAGCCGTCTTCAATGTCAGTGGGGCCATTGTCAATAGTACTGCACTTTATTCTATTGTTTTTCTTTCTTCCGTGACTGTGCTTTTTTAAAGAATGTGTTTTGAAATATCTTTCCCTGGCTTGTTGCATTAGGGTATTCTAATTCTGTTGTCTCTCTTCTATTAATTAAGAACTTATGACTTCTATTTGTTCTTGGTGTTTCCCTTAAAGTTTTAAAATATGTCTAAAAGGTAAACACTTAACTAGCATGCTTACTCTTCTAAGCAAAACAAAACCTATGCCTGGCTGGGCAGAAGAGCAAGATGTCTTCCCAGGAAAGCAGAGTACCCGTGCTCCTCACCAAAATGGTTCAGTGAACACACACTTGTTTTCCCATGGGAGTGTTGGAGAAAGCATGCAGCGAGGCCCTGCAACAGTGACAAAGCCTCTCTGGATCCTGGAGACTCAGAATGGCTGCTACACAAGAGAAGGAAACAAAATCCTGTCACGGCTGGGCCAACTCTTCCATTACAAATATCTTGGAACCAGGAAGGATGTCTCCTGAAAGGAAAAAATAAGTGAAAGGCAACCAAATGGGCCCTATTAAAACTGCAGAGACCCAGAATCTTTGCTCCTGGAGAACCCTGAATCCTCACAGTCCCCGAGTCCAGGCTCAGGAACTGTAGGCTGTGTACATGGTTGCCCTGCTCCAAATAAGGAGCCCGTGTCATATCACTTCTCTCAAGACCAAGATGCCTGCTGTGGGGCATCTTAAGACCCAGACATTGCCAGTGTGCGTCATTTCTAAGAGCCCCCAGTCATCACATGTCCTCATCCCTGAGACCCCATCACTGTAATTCCCTCACCTTTGTAACTGCAGCACCCTGACCTCCATTGGTAAATGTGTAGCCAATTAAAGTCATTTTGTCTTAATGAAAGGTCAACCCTCCTAAGTTTTGTCTTGTCCTTCTGTGCCTATAGTAACACTCTATTGATAAGTAAATTTACTCATCGTAACGGAATCATATCACTTCCTTACATGGTATGCTCTGAATATGCAGTATTCCCTCAAAAGGCAGATGTGGTAGATCTAATTGTTGAGAAGTAATTGAATCAATCATAAAGCTTTTGAACTAATCAATAGATGAACTCACTAGATGAATTCACAATTTTGTGACATTGTAAGGAGTAGAAACCTTCAGATGTGGGGCTTATGGAGGGAGTAGATTCCTGAGTAATACATTCTTGGGGAATATATGTTGTCCCTGGACTCTATGTCTTTCTGTCTCTGATTCTTGTTCACCATGAGGCATGCAACCTCTGTCACATGCTCCTGCCACCATGATATTGTCTTATACCATGATCAATACATCATAGTAAAGTGATCATGTACTGAAACCCCTGAAATTATGGGCAGAGTAAATCCTTCTTCATCTAATGTGTTTCTCTCTGACACTTGTCATAGACATGAAACTTTGCATATCACACGGTCTTGTATGGTATATGAAGTTCCATATTTTTCTTTCAACTTTGTGTTTTGTTTCCTTCAATAAATACCATCCGGACTTACTTGTTAAAACAGTTCTGGCTATGTCTGCCTTTTGTTATCCCATTTAGTCAATAAAGCTATTATAGTTGTTACTGTCCTTTATTCCTTTCAAAGATTCCTTCAGACTGAGAGATTGGGCATTCTTGTCTCATCTGCTTCACTGGGATTCTGTATGTGATTCCTTATATCATTGTATTGTTGTATTTGAGACACTAATGTGTATGAATAACCTGTCTGCTTTGTATTTTTATTATACCATTTCATGTAGAATCTGGGAAGGCTACAAACACACAATTCCACATACCCTCTTTAACCTATTTGCTATTTTTGTTGGTTATTTTATCTTATGATTTCAAATATTTTGCTGTTTTGGGTATCTCATAATACAATGCTGTTCATTTTGCTTTTTATCAAAAGACTTTTTTGAAAACAATAGAAACAGTTTAAAATAAAAATAGTCTCTTTTATGTTTTTTCTGTTTGTTTTTTAAGACAAGTTTTCTCTGTTTAACAGACCTGGATGTCCTGGAACTCGCTTTGTAGACCAGGCTGGCTTCAAACTCACAGAGATCCATCATCTGCCTCTGCCTCCCAAATGCTATAATTAAAGGCATGCGCCACCACAGCACAGCAAAAAATAAACAAACAAACAAACAAATAAATAAATAAATAAATAAATAAATAAAAGAAAAAATAAACCAGTCTCTTAAATAAAGCATCTGCGACCATTTCTAATTTTCAACAATCCTTTCTAGAAGGTCTTTATTTCACTTTAATTTCCAAAGGATATACTTCTTGCTGATTAGAGGATTCTACATAGGAATTTTTCTTTGTCCCTGAAAAAGGCTCAGTCCATTGCACTCTGGGTAATAATGTTTTATTGAGAGTATTGATGTTACCATGGTTACCCTCATATCATGAGATTTTTTCCCCCTCTGATTACATTTAGAATCCCATCTATATTTTTGGTTTTCACATTTAGTTGTGATACAGTTACTGGAATCTTCATGGAATAAGCACTCTGACACCAACAAGAAAGGAAGAGAGATGTCACCAAAGGACCAAATCCAGGATACCTCCTGAAAGGCTTCAACACCGGGTCCAGTTTGTATTCTCATTTTATACTCTAAAACTGCAAGGTGGGACAGGCAAGCAAGTTTGCAGAACCATGACACATTTTTTCAGCTATTCCTCCAGGTCATTTTGTTCCTGATAGCAAGTGACTTCATGTTTGGTGAATAGGCAGTACAAGCTGTGCTTTAAGTAAATCACTAAATAATCAATAAAAACCAATAACTAGTAATTGTCCATGTAATTCCACTGCAATTAACCTATGTTTGACATTTTTCTTTTCTATCTTCCTTGAGGTTTGATGGGCTTCTTGGCCTTGAAGGTGTGTTTTCACCATATGTTTTAAATGGCTGTTTGCCTTTCAGATTCTTCTAGGTTCCTTTCTTCAGTATTTGCCAGTTTTTTTTATCTCTGTACTGGGGCAAATCATTTTGGATAATCTCTATTAACCCATCTTCAAATTCATGAAGCATTTTTGTTATCGATTGCCTTTATGTAATGTTTAGTATGATATGAATACCATATATTTGATTTCTTAAGATTTTCAGTTCTAACATGTGCTGGTTATGTTTTACAGTTTCATTTCTTTGCTGAGATCTTTCTGTTTGTCTACTTCTTTTTGTCTCCTTTCCTGAACATCCTTAATGTAGTTGTAACAGCGATTTTAAAGTCCCGGGTTGTGGTTTCTGCCATCAGCAACTCACAGTCTATTGTCTTTATTTCCTTGGTCATCATCTCCATGTTGTTTCTTCCCTACCCCATACTCTATGAGCACTGTTTTCCACAAGCAAAAACTGCCAGACTTTCAAATCACTTTTTCATTCCATCTTCTCAAGTTAATAACCTTTCTATCTTTCTCGTGGTTGTTAAATTTTAGGAAAATATTTACATATTCCTTCATTCATGATCTTGACTCACCTTTTATTTAAAACCTGGCTTTGACTCTTATGATCCAAATAAGCCTCTTGCCTTTTGGTTTTTCTGTTTCTGTAAGTATTCCACCATCTTTTTGCAATCTAAACTCAACTTTAGAGTCACCTCTAAATGCTACTCTCCACATCTGTCAAATTGTATTTTTATATATAATTATATGTATATAATTTCTCCTAGAACAGCCTTTCCTTCATTTCTCAAACTTTTATTAATTTTTTCCCAAATTATTTATTTTTCAAATAATTTTTATATTTAAGTAAATTTTATTCACAAATACCAAGTAAATCTTATAGAAATTCAACCCTATTCACCACACTCTCACTCTAAAAATGACAGTAATTTCCCAGTATCTACAAAATGTATAAATTTACTAGCCACATTTCCACATATATGTGTATGTGTGTATGTAGATAATATATAGGGCATATGTTACATAGGATAAATATATATGGTAAGTATTATATAATATGTAACATATTCATATGTATTTGCCATTATGTTGAAATTCTGTGTCAAACAAGCTGAAATTTTAAGTATTCTTTTACAGTCCTTTTTCAGACTTTAGGCCAATCTGTTGCTTATGCAGAGAAGGCATTTCTTCTGTCTTAATGAATAAGTTAAAGATAGTTTCTCCATGTTACCCATTCCCTCTAATATCCCCTTAACTTGTATCTGCAATAATTCAGATATCATCTCTACTTACCAATGTGCATGAGAATCATCCCATGCCCATTTACCTCTTCTGCTAGATCCCAGCCTCTAGTAGCATGCAAATTTACTTTATTTCCATTTATTGTACTTGTAAGTCCCCAATAATTATATATTATATCAAATTATGCTATCAGATAAGAAGCCTAAACTATATTCAAGATGCAATGTGTATAGAAGGAAAATCAGATATATTTTTGGAAGTGCTTCATATAAACGACGTCTAGCAAAGTTAAGATTGTTAACACTGAGTGAAAATCTGGCAATGTAGAGTTTCTAGACTTAAATGGAACTAAACTATCATCCCTACGTCTAGTTTGTACTCTTAGCTAAGGAATCTGACTCACTGGCAGACCACATTGTCATACAAACATTGTAAAAGTAGGAAGAAAACAGAAATACTGCTCTGGCAGCATCATGGTTGCCTTGTCCTAGTGCCCAGAGTCTACAGAGAAATATATATCACCAGAGTGAAAATGCTATGACAACTAAGCACAAATCCGATGTGTTTCTCAGCAGCTGGAGGGCTTTCTCAAGTAGAATGACTCATGGAAGACTGGAACACTTTAGAGATGATCCAGAAGATGATTAAAGAACTGGAAGTTACGGCAGTCAGGGAGGGGAGAAACTACCCAACTTGAGAAGAAAAGACCCAAGTCATGTTGTATACTCTTTAAATATTCAGAGAGACTTGATTAAGTGACTGGTCGCCAGCTGTTTGCAAACTTTGGGATGCACAGAACATTTGGCATAAGCCATATTAGTCAGGATATAATTTTGTTTGGAGAAATTTCACATATGAGCAGTAAAGACCAAATTAATTTCCTTTCTGCAAAAGATGAATGCATCTTCCATATTTATGGAGTTCAATGTGATGCTGCTAGGGACATGACGTGATGGTCTGTCTCAAGGATTCATCTCACAATTATGTACTTGCAGAACCTTGCACAATGAGGCTACCCTTTAAAGCAAATTCTACTTCCCTTGATGGTTTTTAGTTAACCCCACCTACAAAGTTGTTACTCATATTTTGCCTCTGTGAAAGATTTTGTTAGCACAATAGAAAACTTACTATGAAATAGAGGGTTTGCCAGTGATATAGATAAGATTTGCCTTTAGATAATTCATACCATGAAGAGAGTTCTTCTCTGCACATGGGATAATTGGCATAAAATATCATTGTTGATATTTATAATATAGCATCTTTCCTATGATAACTTATCTTTGGTAAATTTTTTTATGATCTTATACTTTGAACATTGGAATATGATCCAGTACTATATAATGTTGAATTACACAAAAATGCAGGTATATTAAGGGACCATTATGTTTGAAAAGACTTTATCTAAGATTCAGGAAAGAGTTTGATTGGATAGCTTTTGAAAATAAGTGTAAAAGAAATCCACAGATACTTATTTTGTCACATCTCTTCTTGCAAAAATGACAACGATAATCTGACTGGGTTTAGTAACTAAAGTGGATGCTCCATTTAAAACATTCATGTGCTTTTTTCATGGCATTAAGAAATTTGCAGGAAAATTGATGGAACTGGAAAATATTATATTAAGTGAGGTAACTCAGGCTGAGAAAGACAAATACCACATGTTCCCTCTCACATACAGATCTTATCTTATGATTTTTATATATGTGTAATCAGTAGGAGGGAGGGCAGGGATAAGTCATGAAACTAGGAAGGGGAGCATGGTGAGGGGAAACAATGTCCTAAAGAAGTAAAGGTTCTGATGATAATAGAACACAGACGAGGTGAAAGTGGAAAGCGGAGTACTGGGCACAGAAGGGTGTAAATGCAGGGGCCAGTTGGGTGGGGTAAAGCAAAGGGGGAAAGGGTTGGGTGAAGGGAGATCAAACAAAACAAATTATTAGGAAAATGCCATAAGAACACCTGTTACTGTAGTGGATAATTACAAGGAAACAACATTTTCCAAATACAACAGAACAGATACAAAAAGCCGCGCAAGCTCAAACCAGATAAAATCCCAGCATGGAGGACAGGGTGTCCATGAACAAAGTTCCACCACTAGCAGAGGAATTACCGGCAATTGATAGCAATTCTTTTTTCTTTTTCTTTTTTAACTGATATTGTTTTATTCATTTTACATACCAACTACAGATTCCCCTCTCACCCCTCTTCCTGCTCTCTGCCCCCTCCCATCTCCCCGCCCCCTGCCTCTCCTCCAGTAGGGTAAGTTCTCCCATGTGGGGACAGCTAAGCCTGGTACATTTAGTTGAGGCAGGTCTAAGCCCCTGGCTGCTGCACCAAGGTGTCTGACCATATGATAACGGGATCCAGAAAGCCCGCTCATGCACCAGGGATAGATCCTGATCACACTGTCAGGGGCCCCTCAAACAGACCAAGCTACACAACTGCCTTCTGTATGCAGAGGGTCTAGTCCAAGGTCCAATGCAGGGTCCATAGCAATTATTTTTTAAAGAATCTAACACCTGGTAGGCCAACGACTCTCCCGGGCAGGCCAGAGTTTTGAGCAACACAAACTGCATTAGATGACTTTAGTAGGGAAGCAAGGGTAGACCTGGAAGGACTTTTGGGATGGTAACTTTAACCAAAATATAATGCACACATTCTCAAAGAACTAGTGGGGGAGGAGGCGCGCACACGCGCGCGCACACACACACACACACACACACTCTTTGGACAAGAACATGTAGGGGGAAGGGACGGAGAGGGAGAAGAGGGAAACAAGGAGAAAGAGAGAGAAGAGAATGGTTAAAATAGACTCAAAATCAATAAATAATAATACATAATAATGATTATGTAGTCTGTAGTACTATAAACCACAGTGACTGGCTCCAACTTGTACTACAGGGGAGGCCCATAAAATGTCAGAACTGTGTGAAATCTCTTCCTGGGCGACAACTTCCTCCTCTGGCTAGCACCAGGGCTTCAGTCTTTTATGCCTGGTAAAATCTTAATTCTCTGGGGTCCTTCGTTTTAACAGTCTAGTTGATAGCAGAGGAAAGGGCATAGTGTTTCTTTAACATGCTTCTTCTGCCAGGCTAGTAAAAGTACCATCTATAAAGAATGGGTTTTCTTTAAGATTTTTTAATATACCAACACAAAAGCAGTCAAGTAGAAAAGTTTACATTCTTGTTACAGTTATTTATTTACTTATTTGGGGGCACCTGTGCCAGGGTCCACATGTGGAGGTCAGAGGACAATTCGCAGAAATCTGTTCTCTCCTTCTATCATCTGTGTCCCCAGGGACTGAACTCAGGCTTGACAATAAGCCTTTACCTGCTGAGCCATCACCCAGATCCAATTCTACATTCTTCATTTTCAAGGTATTATAATTATTCCTATTATATTAAAAGTGTTATTTTACATACAATATTGCAGAACACGTTTGAAGTGCATTTGAACACTCTCTTCTTTACCTAAGATCATTATTGAAGCTCAACAGAAGGACTCTGCCTGAGTGGTCCAGAGGGTGCCTGGACTGGTCTACTCTGGTGACCGGCCTAGCAAATAACCTAGCTGTCATTGTAGAGCCTTTGTCCAGTGACTGATGGAGGCAGATGCAGAGATCCATGGCCAGTCACCAGGCTGAGCTCCAGGAATCCAATTGATGAGAGAGAGGAGAGATTCCGCAGGAGAGGGACATCGAGATCATGATGGGAGGACATGCAGAGATGACCGGCCACACTAGTGGAAGCCCATGAATTGTGGACTGGTGGCTGTGGAGCCCCCATGGGACTAGACTAGGGCCTCTGGATACGGAAGACGGTTGTTTGGCTCGAACTGTTTGGGGGCACCCAGGCAGGGGGATCGGGATCTGTCCCTGGTCTATGGGCAGGCTTCTGGAATCCAGTGCCTGTGGTGTGACACCTTGCACACCCTTGGTGCAGTGGGAAGGGGCTTGGATCTGCCTAGGCTCAGTGTGCTGGGCTCTGCTGACTCCCCATGGGAGACCTCGGTTTGGGGGATGTGGGGATGTGGGGTGACTTGGGAAAGATGGCTGGGGGTGGGAGGAGGGAGGAGGAGGGTTCTGTGGATGGTATGTGGAGTGAGTAGAAAATTTCTCAATAAAGAAAAAAAACGGAAACAATGACATCATGAGGTTTTCAGGCAAATGGAGGGATCTAGAAAAAATCCTCCTGAGTGAGGTAACCCAGACTCAGAAAGACAAACATGGTATGTACCCACTCATAGGAGAATACTAGTTGTGGAACAAGGATGACTGGATGGCTACTCACAACACCAGGGAGGCTACCTGGAAAACAGGACCCCAAGAAAGACACAGGGATTGCCCAATGACAGACAAATGGATGAGATCTACATGAACAGTCTGGACATGAGTGGGGGTAATGAGGGGCGAGGGGCGAGGGAAAGAGAACTTGGGGGAGCAGGAGATCCCAACTGGATCAAGAACAGAGAGGGAACACAAGGAATGTTCATGATAAATGAAGACCACATGAGAATAGGAAGAAGCAAAGTGCTGGAGAGGCCCACAGAAATCCACAAAGATGCCCCCACAATAGACTGCTGGCAATAGTCGAGAAATAGCCCGATCTGACCTACCCTGGTGATAGAATGGCCAAACACCCTAATTGTCTTGCTAGAAACCCCATCCAGTGACTGAGGGAACTAGATGCAGATATCCACGGTCAGGCCCCGGGTGGAGCTCCGGGAGTCCAATTGGTGAGAAAGAGGAGGGTTTATGTGAGCAAGAGTTGTTGGGACCAGAGATGGATGGAATACAGGGACAAGTGGACAAACGAATGGAAACACATGAACTGTGCACCAATGGCTGAGGGGCCCCCAACTGGATCAGGCCCTCTGAATGGGTGAGACAGTTGATTGGCTTGATCTGTTTAGGAGGCATCCAGGCAGTTGGACCGGGTCCTGTGCTCAGTGCATGAATTGGCTGTTTGAAACCTGGGGCTTAGTAGTAACCTAGTCCTCACCCCACTAATCATTCTCACTCTTAATTCTCTGTATTTTTCCCAGTCAAATGTGATGATATTTTAATTGTGCTGAAATGTGATTTTATTTGTATGTTAATAAAGTTTGCCTGGAGATCAGAGGTCATAGTGAGCCAGGGACAGCAGTCAGGCAGTGGTAGCCCATGCCCTTAATCCGATCACATGACAGGCAGAGTCTCTGTGTGGGCAAGGACACAGCCAAGCGTGGTGGCACGAACTTTTAATCCCAGTACCAACCATAGAGACCTGGAGGTCTGTATAGACAGGCAGTGACGAGGAAGTCATGAGGCTGGGCTTAGAGCCAATGAGAAAGCAGAACAGGAAAGCAATAAAAACACAAGTCAGACATTAGAAGGTCACTCTCTCTTGGGGGAAGCTACTGCTGGCAGTAAGCTAAGCTAGGTGGCTCTTGCTCTAATCTCTTTGGCTTTAACTCTGTATTTGGCTCCGTGTTTCTTATTTAATAAGACTGTTTAGAAATTTGTCTACAGTCAAATTCTTCAGAAATGGTTTACTTTGATTCAGCTGTGGGTACAGATTCTTATGACAAAATTCTGATAGACCTCCTGAGTCTTGGTAAAGGCTGGAATCTTACAATTGCACATACATTCCTGTCCTTTTGGACTGTTTTTAAGCAGCTCCCTTTCTGATCTGAAGAGCTGAGCCTGGGAGAGGGATAAGATTCATGGTTTCCCAATAGAGTAGAGATAATAAGGGCTGAATTTTATGGAATTCAGCCTCAACACAATGTTGGTTTGGGCGCTGGTGTGAAGATTGTATCTAGGAAGAGGGACATCTGCACCTAATGAGATAGCAGCAGGCATCTGGACCATACATAAACAACGTTTCTCAACCTGGCTATTGCTGGCTGCATCAATAAAGGGCTGTCAGTGATAAGAAAAATCATTCCCTGACACCTGTTGGCCAACAGTTTCCCCCAAATAGGGCAGATGTAATCTCTACGGAGAGCAGTTCCATTCATGGGTTATCTTACAGATGAGATTAGAAAAAACCAATTTGTAGCTGGAATTTATTTTCCAAGACAACAATGCATACATAGACACACACACACACACACACACACACACACACATACACACACACACACACACACACACACACACACACACACACACGCACATGCACACTGGGCAGGAACATATAGAGAAGGGGAAGAGAAGGAGGGAAGGAAGAGGAGAGAGAGAGAGAGAGAGAGAGAGAGAGAGAGAGAGAGAGAGAGAAACTTTTGTATAGAGAATTAGCCTTCTTCTTGTGCCTCTTGGCCTGCCCCTGAGCCTCACTCACCTATGGTAGGGTCCAGGGTCCTGAGACACTCAACCCTAAATGTGACATCTATATAACGCCCCACCCTCCCACAGCTCAAGGATCACTGTAAAAGAGGGGACAGAAGGATTATAAGAGTCAGAGGTGGTGTAAGACTGCAAGGTAATGGGGTTTTCAGGACACAACAGGGCAGTTCTACATATGAATTCATGGAGGTAAAGCAGTTTACACGTGACCTGTGCATGCTCAATCTAGACAAAACAGGAGCATGGAGATAGGAAAGGGGTGTGAAGTCCCACCCCTCACTAAGGAACTATTGACAATTAGTGGCTACTCAGAGCCAAGAGTCAAGTTTTTGTTAAGGGTGTGACCCCTGGTATGTGGGCCACTATCTAGTAGATAGCCACATACCCAAGAGAAGATTGGCAGTACAAATTGAACTTGATAGTTTAAAAATAAAAAAAGAATTGAAAATGAGAGGTTGGCTGTGGAGAGAGTTGGGAAAGGAAGGTAAATATCGTCAAAATATATTAAATGAAATATCAAAGAACTAATAAGACAAATTTTTTTAAAAAATCACACAGCCAACTGAAAATCCTCAAGTTCCAGTTGCTCACCAGTACTGGAGCCAGGTTTTAAAATGTTGTTCTAGGTGAACAATATATTCTGCCCTTAGCAGACACTTTCCTCTTTGTTAACTGTAGTTGTTTCTGGCAGTGCTGGAGGAACTGGGCTTTGAGAATACAGAAGGGGAAGAAAGAGCAGAATTAGGTTTGTTGCTGCCTAAGGGGACACCCTAGGAGCCCAGGTCAGGAAGGATGGAGGAATGCTGCTGGACTCCACCAGCTCCAGTCAAATCAATCCAAGTGCAATTTTATGCAATATGTCTCATCTAATCTTTTTGTTTTTCTTTTTTAAGGCTGGAAACTTTGTGTTTTCTAAGCTTGAGAATAAAACATTTTTATCTTTCTTTGTACTTAATAGTGAACTTGAGATAAAAATTAAACCTAGCCTTTGTTAAGTGTTGTTTTAGGATTTATGGAGATGTTTAATTGAATAAGATATAGGAAATTGTCATCCACATTTAAATCAACTATGAATGGAAATGAAAAAAAAAAACCAAAAGTTACACAGGATTAAAAGCATTGAAATTCGTTCTGAAGTGTCACATAATCCCTTTTGTTGGACACTATAAACCCTTCCTTGCTGACTTAATAAACCAGGTAATACTGGATCTGAGGTGTTAACAAAGTCTCCTCTAACATGATTCTCCAAATCATCAGCTCTTTGTTATAGCTGAATTCTAGCTGTGATCTAGGTTTTCCTGACTCTCAAGCCTTCGATTCATATGAGGTGTGCACCCCATGCAAAGATAAAAATTAAACTGTACTCACACTTTGGGATGCCTCTCTGCTAAGATATAGTTCTAAATCAGCAGATATATGCAGATAGACTCACCAAAGCTGTTTTCATTCTATTCCTTAATTATTAGTCTGCTAAAATGTGGTAGACATATGTTCTCTGACTTTGAGTAACAGTCTAGACCAGAAGCTATAGAAGAGAGTCCTTAAAAATTATGATAATGATGCTGAGGTGTAGCTCTTCACAGTGGATGACTTCTGGTGGCAGGGGAGGACTCAGTTATCTTTAAGGGGCTGGCCATTGAGAGCTTGATCCCTATTCCAATGAGTATATGGGCAAGGCAAATTGGATTTTTTTTTGGGGGGGAGGGGGTGCAAAAGTGGGAAGGTGGACCTGGGAGGAATGGGAAGCAAGTATGATCAGGGTGCATTGTGTGAAATTCCCAAATAACTAATAAAAATATTATGTTGTGGGGGGAACGAATCCTAACTGTTAAAAAACAGTTGAATTGTAAATCAGTTCTCTCTCCACTCCCATTGGTCTTGCTCCTTCAGCATTCAATGAAGCCCATATGCTTAGATTTCATGCAAGGAGCAGTTTATACTTAAGGTGGCAAAGCATGGTCTCTAAAGGCCTTCAGGAAGACTGGTGCAAGTGGTACTGTGGTTTCAAGAAGACGAGACTGAGAGATGAGAGAGACCATCTGTGAGAAGCCATGGAGAATGCTCATCTCCAGTACTGGGGACTCCAGCCTCCCCTTCCCTCTTACTCATTGCATCTGGGTCTGGGGTCGGTTTTACACACTGAAACAAGAACAGAGAATGGACATGAAACTTGCTCCTCAGAAAACTAATTGCTAAAGATGTTGAACATTTGCTGAGATGTTTCAGATATTTCTTGGCCATTTTTATTTCTCCTTTTGAGAACTCTCTATTCAGATCCACAAGACATTTCTTAATTTCTTGTTTCCTTGACTCTGTTTTTGAGTCCTTTGTGTATCCTGGATGTCAATCTTCCACTGCATGGAGAGCTAGAAAAGGCCACTCTGTGGGCTTCCCCTTTATTCAAGTGATTGTTTCCTGGCTAGACAGAGCTTTTAAGTTTTATGAGTACATGTTTGTCAATTCTAGATCTTAGTTTCTGGGCAAATAGATCCCTATTCAGAAAGTACTTTCCTGCCTGCTTTCTGAACAGAGGTGGATTTGACAGAGGTTGGGGAAGAAGTGGGGAGTGAACATGATTGAAATTCTCTAAGAATTACTAAAAATGTTAACTATACATGAGAAAATAGTGAAGCTAGAGATAAAGTTACCATTGTAAAGTTGGGACCTCTAAGTCCACACTAAATGAAAAGACTAAAAAAAAGGAAAGAAAGCCCACCAGCATATGGAAAATACAAGGAAGTTTATTCTAGCCTAGATTTGAAGTGGCTAAAATAATAATAATAATAATAATCATCGCTATGTTGGGTCTCTACCAAACATTGTCTGATTTGGAAGAGAAATGACCATAAAAATTGTTCTTGTAACCGTTATACTTCTGAGTCATGGAGAAAGAAAACAAAAATTTCTCTGATATGAATATTTTCAACTTTAGCTGTACAGCATTCCCATAAGAATGAAAATGTGTTTTCAATGCAATTATAAAATATGAGGAAACAGTGTATCACGAATGAGACAGAACTCATAACAAATATTTCTATTCCCAGTAATAATAGAAAATAGAAGAACATAAAAGAGATCTAAAGTAAATACGGTTAAGGGGATAAGTAAGAAAAAGAAACTTGCAGACACAAGGGAAAATGACACAGATGCATGGAAAACGAAACGTACTGAGAGCTAGAGAGATGGGCAGATTTGTTTACCAAATATAGTAAAAGTAGTTATGGAACAGATAGACAGATAGCATAGCATTCCTCCAGTTCTTATGTGTTTGAAAAATGTTTAACAAAATGCTATAATGAATGCATGTAAATTAGAATGGCTAGATACTAAGAGGGAAGCTTGCTGTGAGACTGTGTCTGTGAGAATTTGTCAGAGAAGCTACCCATGAAATGTCACCAATAGGGCTGCTTAAACAAGACTTGAACAAGGATGACACCAATAGAAATGCTAGTACAGAAGGGGAAAACTCAGGGGGCCTCACCCCCCAGACAAAAGATACAGGTAATCAAGGAATGATAAAATCAGGAGAAACAATTTTCCTTACAGAAAGCCCCCAAATTGGCTATCTAATAACAAATTGACATCCCTGAAATCATGT
Source organism: Peromyscus nudipes (assembly GCA_902168325.1). Classification (NCBI taxonomy): domain Eukaryota; kingdom Metazoa; phylum Chordata; class Mammalia; order Rodentia; family Cricetidae; genus Peromyscus; species Peromyscus nudipes. Next base: position 35,585 of record CABHPH010139068.1, read on the forward strand.
ACATACATGTAACATTATAGAGCTAAGCAAGTTGTGCTTATATATTGAGGAACATATATGTGTGTGAGGTTATATATTAGGAATATATATATGTGTGTGTATTTATTAGGAATATATACACGCACATATATATGTATATACATAACAACAATTAAAGAAATAGGGGCCATGATTTGAGAGAGAGCAAGGATCAGTAACATGGGGAGAGTTGGAAGGAAGAAAAGGAAGGAGGAAATTATGTAATTATATTATAATTTCAAAAATAAAAGAATCATCTAGAGGAAAACAAGTATAAAATCTGGACAAGCACAGTATTCATAGAATTATCTGCAGGCATTAACAGTCATCGATATGTAGCTACAATCATTGGAAAGAAGTCATGGGGATTAGCCTCATACTCACTCAGGTTACCTCCTTGAGCACAGAAAAAATATAAACCATATAAAACTAGTATAAAGAAGTTTACAAACAAACAAAATCCAGCTCACCTTAGCATAACACTCAGTTAATAAAGACAGAAGTTTAACTGGGAAACATGGTAGAGATAGGAATGTGTGGTCCCTTAACATCAGCACTTCAGAAAAAAATATTAGAAATCCAAATTTTAGGGTACTTTCTCCTCACCTATTAATCATATATCATGGAGCTAAGTCCAAGCCATCTCTTTCACTAAGCCCTCTAAGTGTCTCTGATGGTCTCTTGAGCATCAGTGAATTAATTACTATAAGGAAATAGTTTTACTTGGTAGCTGACCAAAACCTTACTAATAATAAACATAACACCTAAAAGATTTCCTTTGAACTCCAAAATCAATAGTATTATTACTTTCAGGCACTGGAGTGTTTCACAGTGATTTTTAATATCTACATGAAACAATTCTGGTAATGTGACTTTAATCAAGCTATTAAAATCAATAAGAAATGTCTAGATACAATAGTAATATGCAAAAAGCATAAAATTCAGATGGATTCCTGGAAATATGAAACAAACATCTTAAAATAATATTGTCTATCTATGAACTACGCATCTATCTCTTATTCATGTGCATGTGTGTGAGTCTGTGTATGTGTCTGTGTGTGTGCACACATGTATGTACATTTGAGTGCACCTATGCCTATGCACAGAGGCCAGATGAGGGCATCTGATGTTCTCCACCACTCTCTGCCTATTCCTGTAGATACAGTAGGTTCTCTTCTTGAACCTGAACTAGGAGAATTCAGCTCGCCCTAACAATCTTCCTACTCTGCCATCTCAGTGATGGGGCCCTATGTCTGTACTCTGCTCCTCGTGATTGTGGACCAGGAACTCTTTTTTTTTTTTTTTTTTTTTTTTTGGTTTTTCGAGACAGGGTTTCTCTTGTGTAGTTTTGCACCTTTCCTGGAACTCACTTTGTAGACCAGGCTGGCCTCGAACTCACAGAGATCCACCTGCCTCTGCCTCCCAAGTGCTGGGATTAAAGGCTTGAGCCACCACTGCCTGGACCAGGAACTCTTAACCCCTGAACTGTATCTCCAGCCCTGAAACAAACATTTTACATATATTACTTTTTAAAAAAAATTACACATTTGTAATAAATTTAAGAAACTTATAAACAATAAAAGATCAATTAAATTTTTTAATTAAAAATATAAAATTCTACTGCAAACCACTGAAGACCTTAAACAAATTGAGGGCTATCTTAACTTACTTGAAAGAGTCATTATCACAAGGATGAAATGTTCTCATAGTTTGTGTGTGTGCATGTATGCATATGAATATATATATAGTGTATATAATACATATTATACATGGATAATGCATATAGGTACATTGCATGTAATATATGTACACATACTTAAAATTTTAGGTAATTGTAATCAAATTCAAAGACAGATTTTAAATGTGAGGAGCTGTGATAGCTAATCATTATTTTCAACATGACTGGATTTAGTAACATCTAGAAGATAGAGAGGCACATTTTTAAATGTTTCTGTAAGAGTATTTCCAGAAAAAAAAATTTTGCTGAGAGGGAAATATATGCCCAGAAATGAGTGGTACCATCCCAAGAGCTCCAAAGCCAGCAAAAATAAAACAAGAAAAGGAAGGCCAGATGTACACATGGATTCCTCTTCTCTCTGCTTGCTGGCCTGGCATGGAAGGAACAGTTCTCCTGTGCACTGCTTGTTCCTGCCACCATGATGCTCTGCCCAAATGCATAGGGTGAGGTGACCATGGACAGCACCTCCTGGAACCATGAGACAAAATAAATCATTCTCCTCCTAAGTTGTTTTTGTCTAGGGACCTGAAAAGTAGCTAATGTAGAAGTTGATCATAAAATGCACCAGAAACAAAAAAGGATCAGAAACAGCAAATTACAGTTTTAAAACTAAGAGCTAATATAACATTAAGATGGCCATAAATAGGGCTGGAGAGTTGGCTCAGTTGTTAAGAGCACTTGTTGCTCTTGCAGTGGGCCAGGGTTGGATTCCTAGTCCTGACATGTAGCTTACAACCATCTTCAATTCCAATCTCAAGGGATCTAGTGCCCTCTCCTGACCTCTGCAGACACTATGCACAATGCACAGACATACATGTAGGTAAAGCATTCATACACACCAAATAATAAAATAAATCTAAAATTTTTAAAGATTTGTCATAATTAAAACAATGTAATATTAGTATGAGAAATGATAAAAAGAACAATGATGATATGATAGAGCCTTAAAAAAAAAAGCTTGAGAAATGATAGGGGCATCACAAATTGTTAGAGAAAAATATGCTGCTTACAGTGTGACATGGTACTAAGTACACCATAAACAGATAAAATTACATCTCCATGTTGAATAATAACATCCCTGTACTTTGAATCTAGAATGTCTCCTAATGACCCATGTGTTAAAGGCTTAAAGGCATGGTCCCAACGGAACCATTATTGGGGAGGGAGGGTAGAAGGTTTAAGAGGTGGCGCTAATCTGACCATGAAGGCTTATGTCCAAAGAGGACTGTGGAACCTTGGACTTGTTCTTTCTCTGTCTACAAGTCACTGGGTGAGCTGCTTTGCTCTTGGATGTCACCTCACCAAGAGCAATGAAGCCAGCCACCTGTACAATAAAATCTCTGAAAAGATGAGTCAAAATCACCCCTTTCTCTTTGTAAGCTGCTCATCTCCTGTGTCTGATAGAGTGACAGAAAACTAACACAACCACATATTTGAAAAATAGATTACAGCTAGGTGATTTTACAATGTAAAAAAAAATTTTTTTAAATGAATAGATTAGGGAAAGTGTCTGCCATATGAACTAACTAATTAGGTGCATAGAGAAAAAATGTGGATGTAATTATTGATGCATTTGGCCACTATATTTAATTATCTAATGACAGTAAAAAGAAAATGCCAAAGTAAAGATCAGGAGAAAGCGGTTATAATGATTACAACCAGTTATATAATGGTTACAACAGAGAATATATTTAAATTTATGGCTCTAAATTTAAAATATAAGCTACCCAGGAGAAGAATTAATAAATGCTATAAACAAATAATCCACAGAAAGACCTAATTTAATATTTGAGAATAAAATCCAGTAAATCAGTATTGTCAGTCTTCTATTATTAACTGAATATTTGCTGTTTCACATCAATAATTCAGTATCAGTTCAAAATACAGCACTGTCACATCCTCAATCTACTCATTTTGATTTAGAGGCACACCTGGAATGAATATACATATTCAGGATGCTTTAACTTCCAGATAATTCTGACATGACGCAAGTGCTTAATAATTCAGTTAACAATTCTATCGAACTCATTCAAATGAGAATGGTTCTTGCCTCAAATTTCACATTTAACAGCAAAGAGTGGGAAAGTCAGAAATATCGGTTAAATTGTCCCTTCATGTCTTAAATTTCAAACTTAAAAACTTGAGGTGTAGAAAAATTAAGAATATTTCTAGATGAAGACGTTGATGAAAGTACTGGACTTAGAACATTCCAAATTAGATCAGGTTTATCCACAGCAAATGTTCTACAGAGGCCAAGATCACACCTGAGAACTCACTGGAAGCTGATGTGAGACAAGCCAGGGTTAGATTAAAACTGTGACAATCAGCACTCAGGATTCACTACACACTTACTGTTAAAGGAAGGCAATTTCAATAAAAATGGGTTTCCTGTTTTTAAAAGTAGAATGGGAAGTTATTCAGATTTTGCTTTCAGACAAAGAACATGCTGGCTTTGGAACCAGATCCTCTAATTTGAATCACGATTCAAATGCTGGGTTTGATGTGTGCCACTGAACATATTACCAGGCCATCGTTCTCAGTTTCCTTATCTCTAACATGCAGCAATTTTGCATTCTCCTTTAATTCTTACAATCACTCTAGAGGGTCACAGGCAAGAACTTCCTTATACTCTCTGAAAAGATACTGACCCCTGAATAAAATTTAGCATGGATAGATCTAAACAAGATGTAAGGAAGCACTCATTTGGATCTCTAACACACAGTACACCATAGCTCATTAGCTGTTATTTGTAGTGCCCAGAGAGTACTAACATCTCTTTTTAAGTTCTAGACATTATTAAGAGAATGGTAAGGTGGGCTGACAGTGTTCCCCCCAAGAGCCAAAGACCACCTCACAAAAAACCAATACCAGAATGAGAAGCCCTCTTTTGAGTTGTTGGCCAGGGATGTCTAAGAGACTCCCCAAAACATACAGCCCACTGCCATTGCCCTTGGTTGCCCCCTTGAAGTGGAAAGCAAGTCCCTATTGTTGAAGACATCATGGAATTCAAAAACAGGGTCCAGAGACCATTGAGCTTGAGCTGACCTGAATGCCCTGTTCTCAAGGACTCACTTTTGTGGTACCAGAAGGTGCCATATAGGCTTCCAAAGGAGAGAAGTAGCTAATAGTCCCACTCAACTATGACACCTATGAACTTCATCAACAATGAGCATGGCACAATAACCCTACAGGTAAAGTAGTAGTACACATATCTTGGTGGTATCCTATGGCTCTCTAATTGAACTAAAGACTCACTCAACCAGAGGGAAACCATGCCTGATACTGGAAACCTAGCTAACTAATTGGTGCTAGTTAAGTCATGGTGATTGGAGGAAAAAACATAACAACTAATTTACTCACCCAGAATAATAACCAACAACAATCTATAAACATTTGTTCTTACACTCACAGATTAGTGTAGCCTTCACCTCTCATCAAGGAAACTTCTTGCAATAGACAGAGACCACTATAGAAAATGACAAGCAATCAAAATGGAGAATTGTGGAGCCCAGTCCCAGTGGATGCATCTACAAAACACTCCTAAACCTAAGGCTCAGGGAACACTGTGGGAGAGGGACAGAAAGACTGTAAGGGCCAGAGGGTTAGGAACATAGCTCTGAGATTCTGTCTTCTAGTAACATCAAAATCTCTACCCATAAAGTTTCACCAACATTACCACCCAAGCGTGAGCTGAACAAGAAGGAAGGACACCAATGAACAGGACAAGATGCATGGGGAAAAGCAGTGAGGCCTCAGCCCCACACAAAGAACTATAGACAACTGAGTAAAGCTGGGAGTGGTACATGGGAGGATTTGGATGGAGGAAAGAGAAGAGAGAAATGTGGTACTTAAAATTCAATCTTAAAAATAAACAAAAGAAAGAGAGAAAATGATAAGGGATGTCAATAAAGTTAACATGTACTACCAAGCAATTTTGCAACTAAATACTGAGCATGTGTGCATCTCTATGGGACCAGAATACATAGTTTAGAACAGGTCTGACCATGAATACTAAACACACACACACACACACACACACACACACACACACACACACACACTTCTGAAGTATGTGGGTCAGCCAAAAGCTGGTATTTGCATTCCTAAATGTCATGGAATTAATGTGGTAACTAGAAAGGAAAATTTATTCCAACACAAAGAAAACATGAATGGAACTACAAAATGTGGGATATGGATTTTAAAAATATTTTCAACCCAAACCATTAAAAGCTATCTTAAAATGAAAATTTTCAACTTGCAAATGAGAGAATGAAGAAGTATTGCAGGTATGTGGGAGGCCAGCCCCCACCTTTTAAAAGGTTTCTATGAGGAGGAGAGAGGATGAGGAGGAGAGAGGAATAAGGAATTTGTAGATAAAAGGATAGCAGAGATGAGACAGACAGAAACACAGGATAGCTTCGGGAGGACCTGAATCAAAATCCACTGGCCCCTTCTTTCTCTTCAAAAGGGCTTTTTATAACAATGCCAAGGGATGGGGCAAAAGATCTCTCTCTTCTTAGATCAAAGCATACCACACAGCCAAGTGTACACCCTTCCAAAGACCTGGTAACCATGCACATGGTCAAGTCATCTCCTTTTGCAGCCCTACTGGGTAAAGCAAGCTGAGATCTCACTGAGAAACCTCTGTGGGCTCCCACACAGGTGTACCTTGGTTGAAGACATTTTGATGCCCAAACACTGAGACAAGAAATAAATTTCTCTTGTCTAAGAAATCAAGTTCAAAAGTACTTCATTATTGTAGCTGTAGTAAATGAATATAAATAAACTCTGTTGAGGAACATCCTATCTCTAACTAGCATTGCTACTTGCTACAGAGAATTTTGTTCTTTGATAGGATATGTTTTGATGTCACCAGAAGAACTCAAAGAATATTTAAGGATAGATATTTTTGTAGGTGAAAGGTAAGCCTAATAAGTCTGGGAAGCACAACTGTGCTCGAGGAGTGGCCTAAATCAAATAAGCTGGCTTACAAGAAAGGGAGGAATCTGAAGATATTATGTGATAAGATAACAGTAAAAATAGGGATTAACTTTTTGTGTACCATAATGTAAATCAAAGCACGTGACTAACATACATTAGAAAGAATACATTTAAACATAAATTATTTCATTCTATCCTGGTTCCCAAATACACTCTCTTTTGATGACTAACAGAATATCAGATAGGTAAATTACTTTATACAGCACCTCATTTATAAGTGAGAACTGGGAGCTAAGAACAAGTGTTAAAGACCCTGAAGTTACAAAGTCCTCTGATGCTTCAAACACCAAGTAGAGATTTGAGTCCTCAGCTTGAATCCAAGTCTCTGTCCCTAGACCTTCCTTAGTATCAAAAAATTTGCTTATTTGGATTTCCTGAGTCTAGTTTGTGCTGTTTGTTGTGGTTCCTGTCCCGACTACAGGATTGCTGAGCATGAACAAGAGAGAGCTGCTGGTGTCGTGAAAGCAACCCCACAGACGTGGCTTTTGGAAAGAGCATCTGAAGGCTAATCTCATGATTAGTTGTATTTCTCTCTTTCCATTTACCCCTTGTCAACTCTGGAAATTAAGAACTATAATGCAGAGTCTATCTTACAGAGAAGTCAAGAGCCTTTAATTATTAAAACAGGAGACCTTGACCTAGTTTTTTTTATGCCTTTCTGGTGATCACACAATGAGACTGTAAAAGTGAAAACTGGGGCAAGTTCTCCTGATTCCTAATTCTGCTTTCGTGAAAGAACACTAGACCGTAATCACAAGAAAGACCTCATTATATTTTTCAGCATGAATTTGCCTTGCTACTGATAGGTTTAGTAATGAATAACTCATCTGGGAGATAAACAATGTACATATCATGCCATAATTCTACAGGTTTGGCCAACTCTTGACCCTTTATGTACTTCAGTATCATAACCCCAGTGTACAGAGGAAATTGATTTTGCTTAAGTTACTTCCATCCAGGGATATTGTATTTCTGTAGAAAAGCTTAAATATACTGATAGATTCCATTAAAATATACAAATGAATATAGTGAATAAACCTGTGCCAAACACATACTTGGCCTTGTTCTATGACTCGGTGTGTTTTAAAGTATACTGAAAGTAAAATAATTCTTTGGGGACTAGCTGAAATATGTTTTAATCTCTGCATACTGAGGTCTCTCTAATTGAGCTACTTTAGTCTATTCTGCTTAAGTGTGCGTGAGCCCCACTCTCAGTACGCAGGCTGGCTCAGTCCTAATGAACAGAGCGATGAAGCGTCGCCCTGACATTAATAGATCATGCCCCTCTCAGTGTGAAGAGGAACAAGAAAGATCAACACCCAGTGTCTCCCGGACTCATAAACTACTGTGTTTCTTCAGATGGCTCTAGCTTAAATTACTTAAAATTAGATCACAAGTTGTGTGTCCGAAGAAGCATTCCTGGAGCTTTGTTAACCTCTTTTATTCTCATTTTTCTTCAACCACAAGTCAGCTTCAGTTAAGTTGTAAGGGATGCATTGATAGCCTTGTAAAATGCAAACAGCCAAAGGAAAAAGGAAAATCAAATCCTGCATGGTTGTTTAGGCTAGACCATAATCAAATCAGCATTTCTATCATTTATACAATGGGGTCCTACTTTAAAATAAGGATGCATTTTGAGTATTAAAATGAAACTCCATCATCAACATCTTCTTTTCTCCCACAAGCCTGGCAAGGAAAGCATTGATGTCAGTCGGTTCTGCTCTTTAAGAAATGCCTCCTTTCTGTGTCTTCATCTTTTTATTTTCCATCTGTTTTTGAATGCCTGAAAATCCTTGAAGAAACAAAACTACTGTTTCCATAAATAGATCCTAAAGATATAAAATACACCTGAGCACACTGGGTAATTTAGTCTATACAATGCAATATACAATACAAAAGCAAATGACACCTCTAAGGGAAATACTTTTCATCCAAATGGCCTGCAACCTATTTGCTAAAACCATTTTACTGAATTTGAATTAAAATACAAGCATCTGAATATTTGACCAGGGAGTCTGCTGTAAGACTGTGTCTTGTAGAAAAGTCACAGAAGCTATGAAATTGTGCCAACATGGGTGCCTAAACATGACCTGAACAAGGACGACATCAATACTCATGCTAACATGGAAGGAGGAAAGCTCAGGAGGCTTCAACCTGGGACCAAAAACTATAGACAACTAAGGAATTCTGAGGATAAGATAACAATCTTCTCCAAGGAAGAGCACACCAATTGGTTGTACAATACCAAATGGTTATCCCTGAAAACATATACATAAAAGTAAAAAATACAAAGTAAACAGATTGTATTTATAGATTTATAACTATGCATATACATGATGTGCATATACATATAAATATGTACACATATATGTACATATACATGTGTACTGTGTATATTGTATAGAACACATGCATGTGTGCATATAAACATATAGACATATATGTAACAACAATTAAAAAACAATAAGCCATGAAATTGAAAAAGAGCAATGGTGGGGACTATATGGGAGGGTTTGGAGGGAGGAAAGGGCAGGGGAAAAATGATATATTTATAATCTCAAAAATAAACATTAAAATATCTAAAAGCATATATTTTCAGTGCCACTTTCAGAGACAGTGATTGGACCCTTACAAGTGTTGAGTGTGGAGACAAGCATGAGGACCCCTTCCTCTGCACAGAGACACACCCTGCTGTATCAGGAGAACCTATGGAAATCTGATTCTGATATCTGACACCTGAAAACCAACCAAAGAGAAAAAAGCCATCACTTCCAAAAAGAATAACTTCCATATCTAGTATTGCTATTATTGAGCCAAATTCTCTCCTATCACGTTTAAACAAGAGTTCTTTCTGTGCTGAATTTATGTAGGACCAAAGCTTACCCTAGAAGAAAGCATGGTTAAAAGATCATTGTAGCTTCTCTTTCTTGTTAAGAACAAAAACATGGTTCTTTCTCTCCAAAACACTGTAGAGAACTGCTCATTGCATCCACAGCATTTCTCTGTGTTTGACTTTACTACACACAATGTTTTTCAGTGGCTATGGTCTTCTAGGAGCCAGACCTGTCTAGAATTGAGAGTTTCCATCTCAGTGGTGTTCTCTCCCCTGAGGGAAGAGGAGGAAAAATGCCTTGACATTCTTGTCTCAGAATGGGGGAAAGTAGCCAGGAATGTTCATAGGTAGACTCCTTTAGTCAACTTGCAGAATTCTGGAATCAATATGTGCCTTTGCTGGGCTGGGCTGGGCTGGGCTGTGAAAGTGATGTTTGTTCAGTTCTCACATTTGGGGGCAAATGGATGCCCAGAGTAGGAAATGTGAATGTCTGTCCAAGAGGTGTGGGAGTGTCTGCCTCCATTTCCTTTCTAGAGCCTTTCTTTCTCCTGGTTGGTGCATCTGGAGTTTCTCCACTTCCTTACAAAAATGTTGATGTTTATTCAGACTTTCTGAATACTGACAATAATAGTTAGATGCCTGTGGCCACCTCTGTCTCTGAATGAGAAGCTGGCAATCATCGGGACTACTGACTGCCTCTTACACACACTGCCAGGTTTTACAGACTGGTCAAAGACAGGTCCAGATAGACAGTGCGTAAATGTTTAGTCTGAGCTATTTTTTTTTTATCTTGGTCTCTTTCTTTGAACAATTTAAATTCACCCTCCCAAGGTTTGTTGGGCCAACTTTAGTCCTGACAAAATGAAGTATAGACTATTTTTCTTTCTTGGCCCTTCAAAAAGAAAAACTACATTTTTGATATGAAGATGAAAGGATTTTGTTATTAACCTAACATAGCTGAACTTGGTAGAAAGATTGTATCTTGTAGGGAGGAAGCAATTCATCCAAAATGCACTGCCTGAGACACGACATGCAATAGGCATGGCTACTCTATCTATCATCCTTGAACACTTAAACTCTAGCTGTCTCACCATAGTCCCTGAATAAAAGCAGGCACTGTGTTTAAAGGGACTAAAAGAGGAAGAAATGCCTACATTTGTTTTGAGGATTTTCATGACTTATTCCACTCTACCTGGATGATTTCTTTTTCCTTGGGCTCCAGTTTATTTCAGCATTAAACAAGATAAAAATAAATTCTAAACTCAGAAGAGTGCATTTTTAAAGCTCTTCTACAAAACAACATGGGTCTGAGTTCAGAGCCCCACTACCCATTTAAACCCCCAGTTATGGTGGTGAGCACCTGTAACCTCAGGACTGAAGAGGTGGAGACAGGGCTTTCTTTGGGGCTTACTTGCCACCAGTCTAGTCCAGTCAGTGAGCTCTGGGTTCACTGGGGGACTGTGTCTCAAAAAGCAAATGAGATAGAACGTGGTTGACGAAGACAAGCAACATCAACCTCTGGTTTTTGAATTCACAGATTTACACACACACACACACACACACACACACACACACACACACACACACACAGAGTAAGAATGTCAATACAGTGGATCAGCATGACTCCCATGGAGTGTTAGCACAGGGTAAAGTCTAGTCTCAAAATTTGATTTGCAGTTCAGCAACATAGGGGAGCAAAGATGCAAATGAAGCCACTTTCCCTTTTCTGCGTTTCTTAATCCCAAAACAAATGCTGGGTTTGATTACTTATTATAACTTATTTGGTTAAATAAGATGTCTCAGAGTTAAATGGAGAGGCATGAAAATATGTCGGGTAAGGAATAGTTATTCCTAAATTATTAAACATCGGCCCATCAAGGAAGAATGTGACAGGAAACCTCTTCGATTTGCTTACTTTGAACAGCACCCAAAACAAAACGGTAGTGACTAGGTGAACCTCTGTCTAGCTAAGCAGACTAATTTTCAGAGAGAGGGCCTGAATGCATTCAGCATCTGGAAATTTTCTAATAATCTTCGATCTTAGTGTAATTTTTAGCAGTCAACTAACCACAGCTATGGAAACACTTGAATTGTAAATCCCCAAAGGGTGTTCTGAGTAAGCCCTTGTCAAGCCTTCACTTTAGAACTGGAAATGTTTCTTCTCCAAACCAGCAGATGTTGGGAGTGACAGCAGAACCAAGTGGGCGAAGACCAGCAGGACATTTAAATGTGAAGTCACCATTACTGACTACTACCAGCACTGGCGTGTCCAGCACCACGTGTGTGATCCCTAGAACAGTCTGTGCATGTTTCAGTGCTTGGCTAAATTAGGAAAAGACATGTGAATGCTCGTTTGCAAGATCTTATTGTTCCCCAAACAATGCCAATATAATTTATTCCAGTGATTTGGTTAGAGAATCTTAATTTTATCTGTATTAGAGTCCCCCAAAGAAACAGAACACACACAGTATACACACCCACACCCACAAACACTTATGTAAGGAATGAAATTATGGCAAGTCTGAAAAATGCAAGGAAGATGAGCAGCATAGAAATTTCAAAGTTCTGGCAGAAGATGAAGGCACATTCTTGATTCAGTGGCAATCTGGTGGCAGAATTCCTTCTCCTTTGGCTAACCTTGGTTGTTGTTGTTGTTTTCTTAAGACTTTCAACTGGTTGGCTGATGCTCCTCACGGTATAGTGTAATCTAATACTCAAAGTATGCCTACTGGCTTCAATGTTAATCTCATCTCAACTATATCTTCACCGTAGGAATGTAAAACTCCTGTTTAATCAAGCAAGTGGGTACCACGGTCTAGCCACTCTGACACATGTAATTACTCACTGGATACAGGATGCCCTTCCCCAAAGTATGGCACTTGAGAATCATTTTCTGACCTTCCTTTGGTTTTCCTTGTTAGAATTCTCCAACCACCCCCCGACCCATGAAATTAGGTTCCAAAGTTACAAGGGAGATGGAGAGATGTTTCATCAGTTAAAGAGCACATGCAGAGAACCTGGTTTTGGTTTCCAGTGCTGACATCTTGGCTTACAACTGTCTGTGACTTCAGTTCCAGAGGGTTCAAGGTCCCCTTCTGGCCTTCTCGAGCACCAGGGGTGCACTTATATATTTCAGGCCAACATTCACACACGTTAAAAAAATCTAAATAAAACTTAATTAAATAAACATTTCATGTTTCATGATTTTCTCTTGTTATCATTCGTTATAAAAATTCAGCCACAGTCTTTACAATGAATGAGGAAATGATAGCACTTCGTCTTTCCTATATTTTTATCTTAAGAATAAATCACTTTTTTTATCAGTTAGTGATGCTCAGATTAGTTTGTGGAAAGCCATAAACATACAAAGACATAGGGTATGAATGTAGCCTTGATATAAATGTTTCTAGCTTTATAGTTCTAGCTGTCTTTTGGCCCTCATCTAGGTTATCCTAGTGGGGAAGATACCTAGAAGTTATTACCCTTAAGCCTACAGATCTACCAAAATGGACAAAGTTACTTGGAATCTAAATCAGCACTAAGAGTATAGTTTTTAATAGTATGATGAAGAAATAAAGAACTAAAATTCTACTAAAGCTGAAATGGTTAGAAATTAAAAAATGTGTGAAAGATATATTGAAAGTACAAATCTCATTATAGATATTTTAAGTTAGACTTAACTCCTCTGAGAATGCTGGCCTTTGGCTGATGAGAAATGTTTGGACATAGAGATATTTCTGAAGTAAAATGTGACATCCCTGCCAACTCAACCCAGAATATTTTTTTCTGGTTTTTTTTTATTTTATAATTTGATTTAATTTTACATATCAGCCACGGATTCCCAATCCAGAATATTAATGATGAAAAAATATTGCACTGTGATGGTAATTTGAATTTTTACATAAGCCTTTAGTTACAAAAGAACATCTAGAATATTTCTGACCATAAGGAAATGTGTGGCATGAAGTTTTTCATACAAGCTGATTCTAAAAGATGGAGCGAACGCAAGCTTT
>CABHPH010139069.1:0-11993 GCA_902168325.1 Peromyscus nudipes
TGTGTGTGTGTGCATGTACACACATACACACACACACATATTAAAGTTATATGCTCCTCCAAAACACATAGAATGCCCAACAAAAAACAGCAGTGCCAGGCATTGGAAGTCTCTCAAGTTGTTGACCAAGGATAGCCCTGAGGCCCCAAAACAATATAGGCTACTGCCACTGCCCTTGGCATCTTTCAGAAAGAAGGTAATAGCCTAATGCTAAGGACAACACATTTCTAACACAGGATTTGAAAGAGTAGAATTGGATCTGACCTGGAAGCCTTCCACTGAGAACTAGCTCTTACGGTTTTGGAAGGATCCATGCAAAGCAGTCAACAGAAAAAAGCAACTAGTAGTCCTATCCAGCTTTAATGTCAACAAACCACAATGACCAGCCTTGTAAGATATTCTGAAAGTTGCAATGGTGGCACTGATATCATGGGGGCAAGCAAGAGTCACCTAATTAAAATAAAGGCTCCCTCAAAAAAGGGAATTCATGCTTGGCACTGTAAGTTTAACTAGCCACTTGTGACTGATGAGGCCATGGAACCTAAAGGAGCATATTTTACTGCCAGTTTTCTAAACTAGTATAATCTCTAACTACATTTTAAATATTTATCCTTATATCCACAGAAAGGTATAGCTCTCACCCCATACCAAACAAGCTTTGTGTTGCAGAAGATAAAAGTCATTACAGAAAGCCATAAAGTGGTAAAAATATAATACTAAAGACATTTGAAAAACCAAGTAGACGCTTCCTAAAACATACACATATAGAAAGGAATCTAGATGGGGTCACCAAATAACAGGGAAGACAAAACCCCAATTCTACATCTTATGCCACCAAGTTACACCTCCCTACAGTGCCTGGAATGAGTTACATCTTGTTGAGTTGTTGACCAAAGGGACACCATGGAAAGCCCCAAACATTGAAGGTTATTGCCAAGGCTCTTGATTACTCTCCACAAATTGATGCTGAGGCCATAGTGCTGAAAACAACACTTGTCTATGTCACTGAATATGACACTGAATGCAGAAGTCAAGCTTGTGCCTAAGTAGAAGATTCACCCCTACTGGGTAGTGTTTATGATATTGGAAGCCATTCTGCATGCTACCAGAAGAGAAAAATAATCATCAATATCTCTAGCTACAAATCCTATGATCTACAGTAGTGACCTGTCTGTAAGATAAACTAGTGCAATAGTGACACGAACACTATGGGAGCAATCAACCTATGGTGGCTTGAATGACAATGCCCTCCATAGGCTCTTATATTTGAACACTTGTTTCCCAGTTGCTGAAATGTTTTGAGAACAATTAGGAGATGTGGTCTGTTGGAAGAGGTGTGACGTTGTTGGGGGAAGTTTAAAAAGCCCATGCCATTCCCAGTTAGCACTCTCTTTCTCCCCCCATCTCTCTCTCTCTCCTCTCTGTCGCTCTGTTTCTCTGTCTCCTCTCTCTCTCTCTCTCTCTCTCTCTCTCTCTCTCTCTCTCTCTCTCTCTCTCTCTGCCTAGTGCTCATGGATTAGATTTAAGTTCTCAGCTACTGCTCCAACATCAAGCCTACCTACTATCACGTTCCCTACCATGATGGACATGAACTATGAACCTCCAATTTAAATCCTTTCTAACTTATCCTGGTCATAGTGTTTTGTCACAAAACCAGAAAAATAACTAAGATACAACCATTTTCTGATTGTATATAAGATTCACTCCATGAGATGGAATCCATACCCGACACTGATAAGTGGTCAAGAATCAGAGATAATAATGGTAATGGGCCCAAGGGTAAACTTACTACTATTATTCTGCTAAAGGAAAATAGTAATAAAATGACTCCTAATGACATATTGCTATACCTATAGATTATTTCCTCACTCAGACATCATCAGAGAAGCTTCTTCCTGAAGTAGATGGGAATTAACACAGAAGACCACAATTGGACATTTTGCAGTGAGTAGAGACTTTGGATCACTCATTCCTAAACCAGATGTCTTCATCAAAGCCCCCCCCCCTCCAGCTCACAGATACAGAAGAGGAGGCAGAAAGATTAGAAGATCCAGAGGTAATGAATGACTCCATGGAAATAGTATCTTCCTTTATTTTATTTTATTTTTATATTATTATTTTCATTTTACATACCAACCACAGTTCCCCCCTCTTGTTCTCCCATTCCCTCCCATCTCTCCCGCACCCCATCAACTTCTCAGAGAGGGTAAGGCCTCCCTTAGGGTGTCAACAAAGTCTAGCATACCAAATTGGGGCAAGTCCAAGCCCCTCACCCCTGCATCAAGGCTGAGCAAGGCATCTCACCATAGGGAATGGGCTCCAAAAAGTCAACTCATGAACCAGGGGTAAATCCTGGTCCCACTGCCAAATAGTATCTTCCAAACACAATAGGACTAATACACATATGAACTTACAGAGACTGTGGCATCATACACAAGGTCTGCATAGGTTTAAGCCAGGTGGAGTCTCAGCCAGGTGAAGTGGACATGGTATAGCACCTGTCACTAGAAAGCTAATTGTATTTGACACATAGTGTCTCTAACAAAACCTCAAAGTAGGCCTCATTACCCAGGAGTAGTTGGCCAACACAAAAAGAACCCAATCATATTTTTGTAGATATTTTCTCTCATATTGCTTTATTTGGGTATTTTTTTTGTCTGATCAATCTTTTGCTTGTTTATTTTGATTTTCATTTTGGTATTTTTATGGTGTTTTGCTTGTTCATTTCTTGTTTTTTTTTCATTTTGTTTTTGTTTTTATCCATTTTTATAAGAGAGAATGAAAAAGAACATAAACAAGGTGGGCAGTTAGGGAGGTGGAGAGGATCTGGGAGGAACTGCAGATGGCAAAAACATGATAAAAATATATTGTATGAAAAAATTCAGCTAAAAAATGCATAGATCAACTGATCATATTCCAAACCTCAATGCATTTACAATACAACCCCTACGCTTAAGGCTCAGAGAACTCTGTGAAAGAAGAAAGACAGAGCGATTGTAATACACAGAAGACCAAGACATCTGCTGTCAGACCGTGCCTTTTTAAAAATTTTAATTTAACTTAAACATCCAAAAAGTGAAGAAGAGGGATATTTCTGGAAGCATTTGGGTGTATGAGTGGGGATGAATATGACCAAGATACGGTAAATGAAATTCTACAAAAATTAATAAAACTAATAAGTTAAATAAACTTTTACTGTGGTATTAAATACTCCAACCATAACCATTTTTGAGTCCTTAGATCCAGTGTCCAGGGAAACCAGGGTCCCCACCCTACCAGGTACATCCCTTTCTTTAGAAAATCTATCAGGCCAGAAGAAAGATGACTACTTCCAAATTGTTACTATCCACCAAATTACAACAACAACAACAAAAACTTGGTGTCATCTTTTAAGCAGCTCAACCCACAATAATCTCCTGCTTACTATGATTAAATATAAATTCTGTGAATTCTATAGTCACATCCCTTATTTCATTCTTTAATGTGGCATCCTGGTGGAGTTTAAACCAAAGGAAATTCAAATGTGAGTTCTGCATTTCTTTCGCTGTGCCTTTAGTTTGTCTGCAGTTTGCAGTTCATGGCCTGTCTGACTTGCCTGTCCATTGTGTGTTTGATCTATGTCCCTGCTGCCTGTGTTTTCTGTCCCTAACAAAGGGCTTTGCTCTATATTTATTCACCCAGAATAGCAAACACACACACACACACACACACACACACACACACACACACACAGAGAGAGAGAGAGAGAGAGAGAGAGAGAGAGAGAGAGAGAGAGAGAGAGAGATATGAGGGGGGAGTTATCAATCTACATCCACATATTGCTTCCAGCACTTATTGAATATTTTTATTGAAAAAAATTTTTAGACAATATCTTCCAATCATGATTCTCATCCCCTAACACCTCCCAGATTCTTCCCTTTTCCCACTGATCTAACTCCATTCCTCTTTTCTCTCTCTTTAGTAAACAAACAAATGAACAAACAGGCAAATAGAAAAGAAAAACAAGTCAGAATAATGAATAATAATAAAGAAAAAGCACAAAGAAAACATACATACACACACTCACTAAAACAAACAAAAAAAGCATAAAAGTATAGAATGGGAAACCATAAAACCATAATATGCAAGCAAAATACCAGTAACATATTCTTAAAGATTGGTTTACACCTGTGAGTTGCTGCCAGAAAATAATTATCATAATTAACACATGCACATGTACATTCTTCTAGATCAGGGGTATAAAGATTACATAGTATAAAATTAAAGTTATAGAAGCTGAGTAAACAGTAGGATAACAATTTGAAAACAAAAGAGTATCCTGAAGCTAGCTATACTGGATTGTCTGTAATAAAACAAAACAATCTATGTAAAAAAGTAAAAAATTAGTGAATAAATATGGTCAGAACAAATAGGATATGCTATTTTTTCTTCTGTTTTAATTAATTATTCTTGAGTTTATAGTATAATTACATCACTTTCCCCATTCTTGCCTCCCTCTGAAACCTATATACCTTTCTTTGCTCTTTCTTAAATTCATGGACTTTTCCCCCATTAATTGTTGTTATGTGCATATATGTTTATGTGAATGTATATGAATTTTTTCCTAAATACGTAAGTACAACCTGCTCTGTCTGTATAATATTACTTGTTTGTATGTTTCTAGAACTGACCATTTGGTATTAGATAATCAATTGATATATTCTTCCATGAAGAAGACTATTTCACTCACACTCTTTCAAATAAATTGTTTATTTTAATTGTTTTAACTAACAATAAATAAATATATTCATAGAAAGAAATGCAAACATAATTTACTTATTTAGTCAACTTTTCATACTTGTGTGAATATATTAGAATTCCACACAAGATCTCTGAGATATCGTTAAGAGATTATACTAAAAATGAGTAAGTCTAGAAGGAGCTAGGTTATGTGCAAAAGGTACAACATAGAAAACATACTCTTTAAAAAAACAGAAGAAATTTTCCTAAATCTTGGATTAGATACAGTCATCCATAAAGGCCATTCACTTCCCCTCCCCAAATCAGCATGATGAGAGAAGAACTTCTCAATGTCCTACTGTATATAACTTTCCAAAAGCTAATTTAAAAGAAAGAATCTTAAAAATTCTGAGAGAAAAAATGTCAAGTCATTTATGCAGCAAAACACAGCACAATAACAGAAAATACTTGATCACCCA
This sequence comes from Peromyscus nudipes, assembly GCA_902168325.1. Lineage (NCBI taxonomy): Eukaryota > Metazoa > Chordata > Mammalia > Rodentia > Cricetidae > Peromyscus > Peromyscus nudipes. The sequence continues at coordinate 5,199 of CABHPH010139069.1, forward strand.
GGAGGGAGTGATATGACACATTTCATGGCTGTGATAAAATGTCGGCCAACTAGGTTACAGAGTATACATATCTACAAAGTAATACTTCAAATGAAAAAAAGTCTCATCAAGAAAAGCATAAACTAAGTCAGTATTACAGAAGATAATTAAATCCTGCAAGAAAGGAGGTATTCAGAAGTGGGGCAGAGATGGGAAGAGGAGGGAGGGTGAACTAAAATAGTGTATGAAAAAGCCACATGAAAGACTACTGTTTTGTAAGACCATTTAAAATATAAGTTAAAAAACAGATAAGAGATATTCTATAATGCTGTTTTTAGAAAATAGAGATTATTAACAAAGATTCCCAATGCCAATATCAGGCATGAGAAAGCTCCATATGAGGTCCTGGTCTGGGAAGCTCCTTCACCCCCAGAACAACATAGGTAGGTTCTTGACATTCTTCTTCATTTTCTGCCAGTACAAGATGATGAGATCCTACTGCTGAAGACAAAACACACACACACACACACACACACACACACACACACACACACACACACACACTTTGGTAACAAGATACAAATCAACCTGGAATTTCTGGAAGCTTTCTTCCTGATAGGTAGATTTCATGACACAAAAAGGTACATTCAAGGATGAAAGATGAAAGGTATCAATATTCTTAGCCATCTATGAACTCTATGAACAACACCAGCCTGCCAGGTGACATGTACCCACTGGTTCAATGGAATGACCAGACAGTTATGGGTATAACCAACAGCTTTCTGATTGGACTTGCCTACTCCATAAGAGAGAATGTTAATTTAAATACAGTCAAAAGTCCATGATAGAGAAGGTTACAGGCATGGGGGAAGGGAAGTATGAGGAGAGGTGTTACTATTGTTTAGCTAAATTGACATGGCATCAGATTTCAGTCTAAACATTTGTTTATATGCATAGACAAATGCTGCAATCAGCCTTAACCAGAGAAGCTTCCTTTTGCAATTAATGACAGTAAATGGCTGCTCAAGGTATGGAGAATAAGGGATAGTTGAGTGTTCAGCCCTAAACAGAACATTTATCTACCCCCTCTTGACGCTCGGAGAAGATTATGAAATAATGCAAGATACAGAGAAGAGCTACAAAAGTGCTGCCTCCTAGGCACAAAAAAGCAATTGCAACCATAAACTCACAGCAGCTTTGGCTGCCTGCACTAGGTCTGCGTAGGCCTCTTGACATTCTTTCATGAAATTACAAAACTATATGTCACCCTGCACAAATAACGTTAAGTCCTGAAACTTAGAAAAAATTTTGCGGTCAGACAAGGCATGGTATGGGCAACAACTTACTAAATAAGACTCTAGTGGCTTATAAAATAATAGTAACAATGGACATTGTGTTTATTTGCTTAACGTGTTTTTAAAAGTTTGTGGGGAATTTTCTAAATTAATGATTCATGTTGGCATGCCCAGCCCACTGGGCAAGTGGTACTGGGATATATGAGAAAGCAAACTCAGTGAACTGGGGTTGGGGGGAGGGCAACAGACAGTAAGCAGCACTCCCCCATGGCTTCTACTTCAGTCACTGCCTCCAGGTTTCTGGTCTGGCTTCATTCAGTGATGGACTTATCAGCTGTAAGATGAAATAAATCTTTTCCATCCTGAATTGCTTTTGGTCATGGTGTTTTATCACAGCAATAGAAACTATAACTAAGAAAATGACCAAAATGCAAACTTGATTCTTGGGGTATGGTGTTTGCTTTCTGAGACATTCTGCTGATTATGCCTCTGTGATACAACAAAGAATTTTTGCATAATAGGCATAAATATCTCTATATGAGCCACCTGAGAGGCAAGAAAAATAGTCTCTGTCAAAGAATTACACACAGAAATGCATTAAACACAGCCCTAAGTAGAGTTAAGGACACCATTTTAAACATGAGTCTTGAAATACATGAATAAAATTATGATTTTTTTACAACATTCTGGTCATAGTGCTTTGTTTTCTATGATAGTTTTCTAACTTTGGGGTTTTAAAAGTCAATAAGAGAATATTTCTTTCAATTTGAAGCTATGCTTCTGGAGGAAAATTTCGAGGACTTTTCATCCACAGGCAGGCAGCTTCAAAGTAGTTATTCATCAGAGAATTCACAGCACCACTGTAACTTCCAATTAGCAAACCATACATTAAAAGCTGCTGTAAACCACTCTAGGAAGCCAGATGATGGCTGTGATTAATGGCTGTGCGTCTACAGCTATTGCACACAGGTCTTAACAGAGCTATTTGTAAATTGTCAACACAAACTCATGCAACCTCAGCTTATCAATCAGGAAAGTGCGTGTTGGAGTTGGTTAATTACAGCCCTCTTCTCTGGCACCAGAATGGGTATAATATTTCTCAATGACTGAAAAATGCCAAAGACTAGAGAGGATGCTAATTTGGAAGCAAAATCTTACAACTGAAATATACTTGTTTCTGCCTGTTAGGTCTTATAAACAGAAACATAGGTCCAATTTAAGCATATAAAGATCCTTCATTTCCAATTTCTATGGTTTTTCTTTTGTTATACATGTCCTCGTAAATTATCTTGTTGCTATAGCAATACTTTCCAATATTATAAAATCACATCTCCCAAGAATGGCATTTGTAGATCTCACACTTACCTTGAGGTTCTTACGAACTCATCTTAAAAACAACTATCACACAATTTTGGATTCACATCTTAGTATTTTCTTGATACGGAAAACAAAACAGCAACAAAAAGACAACATTATATTTTGTGATCCTTGGCACTCTGTTTGCAGCCTCCATGGAGGAGTGGGGTGGGGGGAGGACAGCCTTTCTTATATGGCAGAGTCCTATTAAGTTGCCAATGCATTGGTATGCATTGTTATTGTTAGGTTTCAAACCCAGGACAAAAGGTGCCTATTTAGCATATCAAAGCAGACCCAGCTGCCAGGTTCTTCATGCACCCTTCAGTAGCTACCTGTTACAGGACCCTCCTGGCTGGCATACCCCACCCCCATCCCAAACTCTCCAGTCCAGGAGCTGGTCTGCCCTTCCCCATATAATTAACCATGTTGATTACCCACTCTCTTTGTGCCTTAGGGCCTCCTGGCTTCTGCACCTGGTTCTGCTTTTGCTCTTTTCCTTTCCCCTCCCTCTCTTCCCACATGGCACAGCTCAGCGTAATGTCCACTCTTGACTCTCTCAGATGTCTCTGACATTGGCTATGCTCTCTCACATATCTGTAATGAACTTTCTCCTCCACCATACCTAGGAGCAGTCATGTTTCCTTTCCTTTTTCTTTTATTTCCCCCATTCATTTATGACATCATTGTAAAGTAGGTAAGGCAAGCATGGTAATACACAAAAAATGATAACTGTATGTATATCTGATGTATAACTGATGATACAACAAAGCGTGTGGTGTTCTGATTAGTATAGCCATTTCCTATGGAATATGACTCATATAGTATTTGTTTATACTTTAGTAATATTTAAAAGCCTTGTTAAAATTAGAATTACCAATTAAAGTTGAATCTTTTCTTCAGAAATGAACCATAGTTGTAATCAGTATCAATTAGTTTATTTCCACAAATTATCAAATTTTAGGTATGTAAGATAGACACTTGAAAAAAGTCTGAATATTAGTAAATGAATAGTCTTTCTTAATAATTTTTATGACACTGAAATTGTTTTTACTAAAGATTTAGATTATTTTTAAACTTAAAAATTTTAAACAGTCATTTTAGCATCTATAACCTCATAAATATCTGATAAATGTTGTTAAAGTGCTACTGATAGGAATTCCAACCACACCCCCATGGTCGTGCATGCCCCGTGGGACACTTAGTCATCTCTGCCTAGTCATTTCCGGGTCATACGTCCTACATGACCCGTGCCCCATGGTTACACGTGACCACATGATCTATGTGCATGCCGGGCAATAGCCACGTGGGCCTGTGTGCGCAGGTGCATCCTGGCCTTTATAAGGCAGGCCCCATGTTCCCTGCTCTCTTTCTCGCACGTGTCCTTCCACAGGCCTGATCACGTCTGTCCCTTTCTCTTTGTCTTGATCAAACTCTTGTTAGTGGATTCTGTCATGTGTCGTGACTTTTCCTTGGGGGCAAGAGCACCACTAAAAAACTATCAGCCATAATTGCAGAAAATTTAAATGGTTTGCAGTAAGAGGAATAAATATAAGAAAATATTTTCTATTTCACATCACAAATTAACCTCAGTGAACATGATACTTGAGACAATTTGTCAAACACCTTTTAAAATACAGCTTGTGCTGTCAAAATTAATATCATTTATAGACTTAAGTTGAGATACAGCCTCTCCATAGCTTTTATCATGAAGGGATTTTGAGTTTTGTCAAAGGCCTTTTCTGTATATATTGAAATAATCATGTGATTCCTGTCACTGAGACCATTTATGGAATGAATTATGTAAAGGGTTGTTTGTATTTAATAGTGATTGGGGGGTGAGGTATCATTTTCTTCAGTAATGTAACCACTAATAAGACTCCCTTCTTTCAATAAATAACCTCTCACCCATACTCAGGCAAGAAACTCTAATGAAATCAGTGGACAACACAAAAAAGATATGAAAGTAAAAGTAGGAACCAGGAACCTTGAAAACAAAGGCTTCAGAAGAAGAAAGGGGATGAGAAAGGGGAATGGGAGTTTAAATAACTAAAATATATTATACTAATGTATAAAACTATCCAACAATATAACATTTAAAATAAATCTAATCCCAAGTGGAAATACATAGCAGGTGAAAATAAAGTAAATGCTACTGCTGTAAAATTGCATTACCTAAAAGGCGGCATTGTATTTGGGTGAAGAATAGACAAGTAGAAACAAAATCCATCTTTAACTTCATTTTGAACACTATCAAATCCATTATTAAACATCAAATATGTCCCTGCTATATATGGGGGCTGAATAACTCTATGCAGTGTATTGTGGTCCCAACTCATGATATTCTACCTCTCCTTCCATGAAAATTACATGCATCAGCAGTAATGTATTTTGGATCTTGCCAGATCATATGATTTAATAGAGTGCTTATCTGTTTCTTCTGATTCAAATATTTACATTTCCATGAAATAATTTTGGAGAAAATTCCCTAAAGAGATTATTCTAATAATAAGAAATTGAGATTTGAGAGCTTTTTGCCCCATGAATCCTACCATCTGTCTATTTGCCTACTTCACCTAAGTCCTTGTTGACCCTCATAATTCTTCATTGACTGAGACTGGAGTGTCTTCCCACTGGGTTAATAACAGAAGTCAAATAGAACACAATTTGATTTTGGCACCCATTTAGAAACATAGTGTCAAATAATAAACAGATCATCTGAAACAAACAAACAAACAAAGGTTGCCTTTTAAAACAAAAGCCTAGCTCTTCCTTTGCCAATAAATGTCTTGCTACGTCTGAAAAATGATTATCTGAACTCTGGCCAATTACTCCAAATGACCACAGCTTTTTTCTTGAAATCACTAGTTAAATACTCAGACCCTATATAACACTTAAGACATTTATAATTTATTTGTTTGTCTAAAGTACTCTGATGGATCACGCCATTTAGTCTAGCTGAGACGGTTTTTTTCTGAGACTTTTCTCAATCCTTCCAAAACAAGTCACTAAATGAAGGAACCTTTGAGATCTAATGTGATTTCCACTCTAGCAAATGTGTAGATGGCTGAGCTCTTAATGAGTCAAGACAAAAGGTTTCCTTATAATTGACACATAGAACTATTTGTTAATGGATTCTAGCTCCTGCCAAGTTTTCCTGTTAAGCTATTCATGTGTATAACAAATGTAAGTTCCAAGAGGGTAAAAGGTAGCTAGAGTGCTAGAAATTTTAAAAAGTTAAAAAATAAATAAATAAAAGCCTCTAAATTCCCTTAGCACACCACTATGGATTTCCTCACTGAAGAACCACTAGTGCCCTCTCCTGGCTGAAAGAGAGACAAACTTTACGTTATCTAGCTACAGAGGAACACTCAAATGAAATATCAAACATTTTGTGACTTTGTGAGCCCTCCTAAAAAGTAGCACTAAAGAAGCAATGTGAGGAAACATAAAAAACAGACTTTCACGATTTCTACTGATTCTATATGAATAACAGTATTTTAGTGTCCAGGTGCACTGTCTTTCCTATGATTTCATAAGTAAATTCCAGCATGGCCAAGTCCAACCTTAAGATACTGAAAAATGATGTGCACATAAAAGTGTTCATGTCACTTCCTATGTGCCTATGGGGAAATAGATCATGAGTATGGATAAACTAAGATTTGGAAATCTGTTTAAAAGTAGTTTTCTCATAACAGCTATTATTCTTTTCATAGACAGTCACATTTCTTGTGTGAACAAATGCAATGCTTCATTGCAATGGAGAGCCCTACAAGGAAAGTATATGTTTGTAGTATGTTAACACAAGCACATAAAGGAACGCATATTTACACACACAGTAAAAGCAGCAATGCTATCCTGTCCAGAATAATTGCTCTGAGAAACTGCATTTATATCCTTGAGCCATTTGAAAATTTCCCTCTAGCAATTACAATAAGAGCCACAAACACATTTTGTTATTTTCTAGAAATATCTCATTTGCTTAATTTTTATTTGCATATATGCATTGCACATAGTGGTGTTTTTCTTAAAGACATTTTCATACAACTATACCATGTACTTTCTCCCCACTAGTGCCTTCTAAAAATTCCCTTTGCTTCTCCAGACAGTCTCATCTTTTCTCTCTCTCTCTCTCTCTCTCTCTCTCTCTCTCTCTCTCTCTCTCCAT
>CABHPH010139069.1:12093-41269 GCA_902168325.1 Peromyscus nudipes
TCTCATCTTTTCTCTCTCTCTCTCTCTCTCTCTCTCTCTCTCTCTCTCTCTCTCCATACTACATTAATTCTAGAATACAAAAACAAGAAAATTCATTCAACAGTGTCCTTATTAGTCTGCCTTATTTCCTATAGTATGGTAATGTCCAGTTATATTCATTTTCCTGCAAATAACGAAGTTTCATTTTTCTTTGTGACTGAATAAAAATCCATTATTTATATATAAATATAAATGTCATTTATCTTTCTGAACTTTATTATATTTCGGTTTGTGTGGGTAACACATGTATGCCACTGTGCACCTGTGGAGAAGAGATAACAACTTGTAGAATTTGGGTCTCTCTTTCCATCATGTAGGTCCAGAGGATTAAACTCTGGTCATCAGACTGACATCAAGAACCTCTACTACTGATTTATCTCACTGGTCAAATACTCCATTGTTTTATTCATTTATAAATTTATTGACACCCTTGCTAATTTCACAATTTGGCTAATGTGAAGAGTGCTACAATAAATATAAAGGTGCAATATCTCTGTGTATTGACTGAGAGTTCTATGGGAATATAGCTAGGAATGGTATAACTATGTTATGAGGTAGTTCTATTTTTACTGGGTTGTTCTTTTGTGTATGTCTATATGGATGGGTATGTGTACAGATGTGTGCATGCAGTTTCATGTGCATATAAGTGGAAGTGCATATGTGTGCATATGCATGCACAGGCTAGACAGAAATTCTGCATGTCAGTCTCAGGAATGTCATCTACTTCCTGTGAGTCAGGATCTTTCACTGGAATGGAGTTCACTAATTCTGCTTAACTGGCAGGCCAGCAGGTCCCAGTGATCATTCTGTCTTGATATCCCCAGCTTTGGGATTATAGGTGTGTACCACTAAGACCAGTAGTTTTTTAAATTAATGTTTTTATTTTTTCTTTCAGAAATTCATATATGTGTGTGTGTCATTATGTCATATCCACTCCATTCCCTCCCTCCCAGTCCACCTAGACACTTTTCCAATAAATGATTCTCCCTTCTACCCTCAGCTCCAAGTTCTCTTCTTATTTTTTAGAATCCACCAAATCCAGTTAGTGTTGTCATGTGTGCATAGGTATTGAATCATCCGCTGGAGTATGGACAATCTACTTGTGGCCACATCCTGAAAGAAAAATGACTCTCTCTTCCCCAGCAGCTAGCAACTGCCAATAGCTCATCAGATAGGTGTGAAACTCATGAGCTCTTTCCCCATCCATTCTGGATTTTGACTAGCTAGTTCTTGTGAAGGAATCACAGCTGGTGTGAGTTCATGCGTTCAACAACCATGTCACATTCAGAAAATTAAAAAGATTCTCAGCATTTCACAGCAATCATTCCCATTGTCTGGCTCTCATATTCCCTTCTTCCTTTCTTTCATGATATTCCCTGAGCCTTGGTGATGGAGCATTGATATAGATGTCCTACTTGGGGCTGAGAACTCACAATCACCTACTCTTAAAATTTTGACCAATTATGAGTCTGTGCGTTAACCACTGATCATTGCAGAGGTTTCTCTGACCAAAGTTGAGAGCAGGATTGACAACATGACCATGTATTCAAAAATATGAGCCTATGGGTGTATGAGGGGGCTTTCTCATTCAAAAATTCACAGACCCAGTATCTACTTCCCCATCTCAATAGTGGGACCATATCTGGCTTAAACCTGTGCAGGTCTTGTGCATGCTGCCACAGTCTCCAGGAGTTCATATGTCTATCAGTCCTGTTGCGTCTAAAGGATTTTGAGCAGAGGTACACTCAGCGATTTTTGTGAGGTTTCTGGGAACTGAACTCAGTTCCTCCTGCTTGACCTCCGTTAGTTTTTGGTTTTGGAAGAACATCCAGACTGAGTTCCACACTGGCTATAATAATTCATATTCCCACCAGCAGTGCGCAGTGGTCCCTTTTCCCCACCTTGTCACCAGCGTTTTGTGTGATTTGGTCTTCAATGATAGCCATTGTGACAGGGGCAAGATAGAATATTAACATAGTTTCATTCGTACTTCACTGAAGGCTAAGGATGGTGATTCATACTTCTTTTCTTCAACTTTTAAAGTTCATTTTTGTGAACTTTCATTATCCTATTTATTTTGGGGAAAATTGTTACTTTGGTATTTAATTTTATATGTTTGTTATGTATTATAGGCATTAATCGTGGGTTAGAAATACATCTGTCAAAATTTTTCTCCCATTTTATAGGCAACATTTGCACTCAATTGAATTTTCTTCTGTTGGACAAAAGCTGTTTAATTTCACCCAATCTTATTTGTCATATATATGTCCTTTAATGACGTTTGAGAGCTTCACCAATCCATGGGTATAAGAAAAGTATACTGTTAATATTTTACTTTTAGTTTTGTTTGTGTATATGTGATTGTATTCAGGTGTTTATTGCTACTTGAAGTATGTGTTGAATCCTATTGTGGATGGAGTTATAGGTGATTTTAAGCTATCCAGTGTGGGTACTTCAAACCAAACTCAGGTCCCCTTCACGACCAGCAAGCACTTTTAACCATTGAGCTTTCTCTCTAATCCCGAAGATAAATGTTTAGAAGGAAGTTTGACACTGTGGCCATTAGAAATAAATTCTACCCTAGGGTCTATGACTTGCCCAGCCAAGGGTTCTTGGTTGAATTTGTAGTACCAGGCATGAGATCCATCTTGCATAATAAGACTTAAATACAATCAGAAATTGGTTAGTTACCCCATTACATTTATGCCACCACTGAACCAGTCGGCATGTCTTACCAAGGCAGTCATTATTGTAGCTCTCAGGGTTCATAGCTAGGTAGGACTGTTGATGACTTTTCTCTCCCAGCAGCCTGTATATCATCTTCTCGTACAATGAAAACTAGCCAGTAAGGAGGAAATTTTCAGCTCAATGCTAGCTTAATTTCTTCATTTCTTGTGACTCAAATATTTGGTGTGTTTAGCAACTGGGCTTTACCAAGTTCTGGCAAGTAATCAAGAGTAATGGCAATAGCCTATACCCTGTATTGTATTGCAGGTGTTTTGATTGCTCTAACAACTTGGAGGGAGGCATCTCACATCTTGCTTGGCTTTTTTGTTTAATAACCTATGACATCTGGAATATGCATTATCCTCCTGTATAAGGTAAGTCCACTTGAGGAACGGGGGGAGAGAGAGGGAGAGAGAGAGAGAGAGAGAGAGAGAGAGAGAGAGAGAATGAAGCTTTTAAAATAGTGAAGTTCCATGTGACCTTTTCTAACACCTACAGTGTTAGTTATCCCCGCATGCACTCCCTCCTCTACCCTCTCATCCCCACCCCACTTCAACCTTATCTCCATCATTCCATCTCCCCACCTTCATAACACTTATGTTCTACTATTCCTGCTCCCTTAAAATATTCTCCAATGGCATCTTTCTAGATTGCTGACTTCCACAAGATAATCCACTTTAAACACACAAATCCAAAGATTTGATGCTAGAATCTACATATGAAATAGAACATATGGTGTTCGGCTTTCTGAGTCTGAGTTACCTTGCTGGGTATGATAACTTCCAGTTCCATCCATTTATCTGACAATTCCATGATTTTTCTTTATAGATGATAATACCATTGAGGTGGTTTCCCTGGTTGAAAATAGTCACCTAGGGAAGTATTTTCCCAGGTTCAGTCACCATGATGAACAGAGGCTACTACAGCTGTGATAGAAGAATCAATACATCTAGAGATGGCAACAGATTGTTGCAGTAGCAGCCACATGGCATTGATTTTGCACATGTAAAATGCAATTGTTATAGGTCCTAGAGGCTTGTGACAAGGTTCCAAAAAGCTGGGAAGACGAAGCCAAGTGTGCCAGGGGTGCGATCCCACCAAGGAGCCATGGAATGGCCATTGTGTAGAGTTGCAAAAGTGAAGCTTAGCTTGCAATGGAGATTCCAATATAATGAAGTTGCCAAGACCAAGAGGAAAATAGCAATAATAGAGTGGAGATGGTTCAAATAAGAGGCTTGTTTAACTACATGGAGCATAACTGCAGGAAGAGGTCTTCTTGAGCCTACTGAAGCAGAGATGGTGTCACCACAAGCCCCAGAAACCAGACAAGGTGCAACAGAGCTTGATGCTTGCATAACTGGGCTTTGGTCTTTCCTTGCATATCTCATGATTCTGTTTTGAAACGAGAATGATTATTCTGTGCCAGTGTATGCTGGAAGTGTGTAGCTTGTTTTAAAGAGACATAAACAGGGAAAGAAGAAGCCAACCTATCCCTGTTCACAGATGATATGACACTGTACATTAGTGATCCCCAAAATTCTACCAGCAAACTCCTAGGAACAAAAGCATGCATAATTTCATCCAGTTAATATTTGACAAAAAGGCTAAAAGCATATACTGGAGAAAAGAAGGCATATTTATCAAGTAGTGCAATATATTAAAACTGAATGTCCACATGTAGAGAAATGAAACTAGACCTGTATCTATCACCTCTCTCAGAAAAACTAACTCCAAATGGATCAAATCCCTAAACCTGAAACACTTAAACTTCTAGAACAAAAAATATAGGCGGTATCCTACACAATATAGATGCAGGAAAGGACTTCCTGGATAGGACTCCATTTGCCCAAGAACTAAGGCCAACAATGAACAAGTGGAGACATCACAAAACTAAAAGCTTCTGCACAGCAAAAGAAGCAATCAATTTTGTGAAGATGAAGCCCATAGAATGAAAAGGAATCTTTGCCAGCTATATATCTGACAGAGATTTAACATCCAGAATTTTCAAAGAACTAAAAAGACAGAGTGAAAACGAACAATGTGACCCTAGTAACTAGGGAAATGAAAATCAAAACAGTTTTAAAATTTCATCTTATCCCAGTCCAGTCAGAATGAGAAAGATCAACAAAACAACTCACACCAAATTCAGGAAAAGATTAGGGGAATGGTGGTGGTGGTGGTGGCGAAACTTTATTCATTATTGGTGGATCGCAATCTGGTGCAGCCACTATGGAAATCAGTATTAGAATTTTCTGAATGCTAAAAATATATCTACCATATGACTCAGCTATACCACTCCCTGGAACATTCTCAGAAGACATAACATCCTACTCTACAGATACTTGCTCAGTCATGTTCATTGTTGCTCTATTCAGAATAGATAGAAAATGGACACACCCTAAATGTTCTTCAACCAAGTAATGGATAACAAAAATGTAGTATATATACACTATGAAATGCTCTTCAGTTGTAAAGAAAAATGGAATCATGAACTTTGCAGGAATATGGGTGGGAATTGAAAAGATCTTATAGAGTGAGTTAATACAGACCCATAAAGTCAAATATTATATGTTCTCTCTCATTGGAGGATATTCATTCCGAATCTTCAGATGTGAGTATATATCTTGGAGTAACTACAGAAGCCAGGAAAGGAAAAAGGGGTAGGGGGAGTTAGGGTGTCCTAGAAAGGGCAATAGCACTGTTCAAGTGATCTGATCTGGGAAATGGGAGAAAAGGGAGCTTGCTGTCATTTGGGGGGTATAAATACAGAAGAAGGAGGGTAAAATAATAGTAATAGTGTCTGGAAATGTCGTGAGGAATCATACTATTTAACTATTTACCTAAAAACTATAATCTATAATAAATGTAGGTCTGTGCATAAATATACATACATAGTTTAAATGAACTTTTCTCATCTAGGCTGATAATGCTTCCAAATGCCAAAGACCACCTAGTAAAAACCCCAACACCAAGTATGAGAAACCCTTTTTCTATTGGTCAGGGTTGTCCAAGTAACTCACAAAATATACAGCCTATTGCTATTGCCCTTGGTTCCTTATAGAAGTGGGAGGTAAATAACTATTGCTGAAGATACCATATACTTCAGACCGAGGGCCCAGAGACCCCTGAGCTGGCACTGACATGATTGTCTCCTCCCTGAGGCATAGCTTTCATGGTATCAGAATGTGCCATGCAAACTTCCTAAGGAGAAAAATCAACCAACACTCCTACCCAGCTATGATGACTATGAACCACGTCAATGACCAGCATGCCAAGATCTAAAGGTGCAGTAGTGGCGTGCGTACCTTAGCTGTAGCCAACAGCTCAATAATTGGATGTAAGACCAGCTCAATAAGAGGGAAATCATGTCTGCTTTCCCTATCCAACAACCTAGAGCTAGTGATATTGTGGATCTTGCAGGAGACATGCACCATCACTTAACTACTTGACTAAATCAGCATAATCCCTAACTATAGTGTAAGCATTTGTCTTTTTTGTTTGTTTGTTTGTTTTTTCGAGACAGGGTTTCTCTGTGTAGCTTTGTGCCTTTCCTGGAACTCACTTGGTAGCCCAGGCTGGCCTCGAACTCACAGAGATCCGCCTGCCTCTGCCTCCCGAGTGCTGGGATTAAAGGCTTGCGCCACCACCGCTCAACAAACATTTGTCTTTATATCCATTGATAAGTGTAATCTTCACCCCTTACCAAGGAAACATCTCTTTCCAACAGAGAAATCATTACATAAAAACACAACCAATCAAAATGAAGAGATTTTGAAGCTCACTCCCAATGGATACATCTACAAAACATCCCTGAACCTGAGGCTCAAGGAGCAAGGAGGAAGTGGTGAGGAGAGAGTGTAAGAGCCAGAGGATCATGAAGTTTGCTGTGAGATTGTGTCTCCTAGTAATGCTAGATCTTACACTCAGAAAGTCTCACCAACATGACAGCCTAACAACAGACATGCCAAAGTGGATGGGAGACAGGCCACAAGGCTTCAATGCTACACAAAGAGGTACTAGCAGCTAAGGAATCCTGAGCATAGGAGAAATAGTCTTCCCCAGGAAAGAGCACATAAATTGGTTTTCCATTGCCAAATGGTCAGCCCTGAAAACATGCACACAAGTAACATTTAATAGACTGAGCAGATTTTATTTCTGAATATATATGTATATGCATGTACATACATGTATGTAACAGCAATTCATAAAAAAGAGGCTATGAATTAAAAAGAGAGAATAAGCTAATAATAAGCTAATTAAAAGAGTTAATAGACATTAGTGGACAGAGGAAGAGAGGAAGAGAAGGAATGAGCTAGCTGTTCAGTCCATTTTTCTTTCTGCATGTCATGGTCCCTGTGGTTTTGTTCACGTCCTCACTATGTTTGCCAGGAAAGCAGTATCACTTTAAGAAAAAGAGATAACCTCCTGAGGCAGGGCAGGGGCATCTCTCCCCCACCCACACCACTGTATGGCAGATGAGAAACAGGGCCAGATTCTTGGGGATAGTTCTCCAGCACCCTATCAATAGCATCTGATCTATTGTGCTGCCCAGGTGAGGTGCAGGGCCCTCTTTCTGGAGTTTTGCATCTGGTAAGGGGGAGGGTTGGCTTCCCCATTCCTCACACCCCTGCCCCTTGCCTCTCTGGTGGTAAGTGGGAGAGCTGGACCTAGTGGGAGAGCTGTCTCTGCCCTTCACCAGCTGCAGCACTCAGGAGAGTGGCCCCTGCACCTTGCCTGGGCAACACACGAGAGCTGGTAGGTCCTAATGGTGTAGGTGTGGGAGAGATGGCACAGAAGGGTGAAAGCAGGAGAACTGGCTCCTCCCCTTGCTCATTGCTGCAAGGGGTGAACTAGCCAGGGCAATGCTGGAGAGCTCAACCTGGAGGCGAGGATGGGGGAGAGCTGGCAGGCTGACCAACCCTGCAACTACCCAGGCCCGGAACCAGGGCTATGAGTTGGCCCACCCAAACATCCACCCCATCTATGAATGCAGCTGGAGCATGTGAAGAAATCAGTCCTGCAGATCCAAAGCTTCAGGATCTCCATGACACAGAACAACAAGATATACAAGAGGAATCCCAGTGAGGGTTTAGCCAAACCAATGACTCATTGCATTGAACATTCGCACTTAAAAATAAATGGATAAAAGGGTTTTCTGCATGACTCAGTTTCACACTATAGCTTCCATGATAAGATTTTTTCTTTTCTTTTTTCTCTTAAATTTTATTTTATTTTGGGAGGTGTTGCAAGGGCAGGGCGTGGCTACAAAAGGATAGGGAAATGAATGGGATCGAGATGCACGATGTGAAAGACACAAAGAATAAATAAAAGGGGAGTTAAAAAAGAGATAAGAGAAAAGCAGACCCACTTCCTGGCATCTCAAGCCTCTGGCACCTGCAAACCAGAGATAGTCTTGGCTTAGGCACTTCTGGCTATGTTTCTGACAAGAACAAGGATATGACCATACCAAGGATATTTCTGGTTTTAGCTAAAAAAGAAATGAATCACTTTTCTTTGGAATGTTTTTACCCTAAACTTCCTGATCAGTTTTTACCACATGCTCTCATCACTGACACCTCAGCTTCCAGGTGCACCCGATGAAGATTTACTGTCCTAGCTCCACACAACGCCCACTCAGGATTGTAGGAATCATTTGATGTGCAGCCAAACAACCCCTGGCTATCCAGGCTTTATTTGAAACTTTGGTAGAGGCATCTGTGATTCCTTCATAATCCTCTATTCTGCCTAACCACAGAACATTTTCAGTGTTTCATCATGTGGCTTGCACTTCCAAGGCTACTACAAGGGGCTACATGTGCAACAAAGGTCTCTAAATGCCTTGCAGGCTATAAATGGACAAATGATTCCCGAGATGGCTCTGAGTGAGCAAGACACTCTGCTGGGACTTCCTTGTTGACAGTATCTTCTCTGGAAGTCCTTAAAAGAAATTCTCATTTCTACGGCTCAGACCTCTTCTTGATAGTGGTCTTACATATTTCTGAAATTCTCTCCTCAAAGGATACGACCCCAAAGACCAGAGAACTCCCATTAAGCTTCATTTTTAACATTACTTCACCCTCCCAATAATTATTGGTTTATAATTATTAATGAATCATTTATGCTTGCATGAATATAATGAATAATATTGAAAGTTGATCCAAAATTGAAAATTAATCTGTAAAACTAAAATCTTTCAAGGTAATTACTAAATATTTTCTTACTAATAAATTTTATATTAGAATTTACTATATCATACTTGGAAATTAAATTTAATGTGATGTTGATTTGAAATAAATTTTGTGAAATATTAGCCCAGTTACTTAGAGCATAAGAATTCCTTCCATGTCCTGCTGATAATGTAAATAATATACATAATTTGAAAAGTGATCGTAGTAGTAATAATAGTAACAGACTGTGATTAAAAAATGAAAAGCATAAATGTGAGAACTGTTTTCTTATCTAGTATGTACTTGAATTAGGAATTTCCTACCAATTGGCTTATTTGAGAACCACAACACATTTGTGACATATAAACTATATAAAGCAATGCTGTAGCTTGTCATAACTATCAAATGAAATAAGAACTTAGTTTTCTATCATCATGACAAAATATCTGAGAGATAATTCAAAGGAGTAAAGGTTTATTTGGGCTCTGACTTTCAGAAGTTTTACTACAAGGGCAAGTAGATCTGCTGCAATTGCAGTTGATGCTGCTTGAAATGAGACAGAACAGCATGGCAGTGGGAACATCTGGCAATAGTAGCTGTTCATTTCATAGCATTCAAGAAGCAGAGTGTGGGTTTGAGCATGAGGGACTGGAGACAAGATAAACCCTTCAAGGGGATGCCACCAATGGCTTCCCATCAATAAATTCCATAATATTTGTAATGTTTGCTCTCATATTGCTGTGATAAAATACCCTGAGGAAAGTGACTTGAGGGATAAACGGTTTATTTTACTTTACAGTTTATGGGTATAGTCCATCATGGGTATATGAGGAATCATGATGGCAGGAGCTTGAGGTGGCTGGTCACATCCCATCCAGTCAGAAACCTGAAAGTAGTAAATGCACATGTTCAGCTTGCTTTCACATTTTTATTCAGTTCAGGATCCCAGCCCATGGGATAGTGCTACCAACAGTTAGGGTGGGTCTTACCACCTCAATTAATCTAATCAGGAAAGCCTTGTATAGACTTGTCCTTGAGCTAACCTAATCAAGATAATCCCTCATGAACATGCTCAGAAGTTTGTCTCCTAAGTGACTCTGGATCCTATCAGGTTGTCAAATAGTATTAACATCATAAACCACATAATTGTCCATTAAGCTATTAATTCATCCATGCATTAACCCATTGGTAAAGTTAAAGTCTTTATGATCTAATCATATCTCAAGGCTCCCAGTTTAAGACTGCTACACCGAGTACCATAGTCCCTCAAGAGAACTCTCTTTGTGAGAAGAAAGTAATTCACATCAAAACCTGAACAAATTGTGTGACAAATGTTTTTGAAGTCATAAAAGAAAGTAGGTAGCTGGCGAATAGACTATTATTATAAAGGACTTCATAGTTCCTAAAATATAGTTTTGATGTGTATATTCCCCAATGACAATATACCTACCTAGATGAAATAAGTCTAACAGTTAATTCTTGTTCATTAAAATTAATTTTCGCCGGGCGGTGGTGGCGCACGCCTTTAATCCCAGCACTCGGGAGGCAGAGGCAGGCGGATCTCTGTGAGTTCGAGGCCAGCCTGGGCTACCAAGTGAGTTCCAGGAAAGGCGCAAAGCTACACAGAGACACCCTGTCTCGAAAAAACCAAAAAAAAATTAATTTTCTTTACAAAGCAATTTTCACTACACATATTTCTTTTTATTTGTAATGTCATTATTTTTCTTTGTTGTGTTGTTTTGTTTTGAAAGAGGTTCTCACAATGTAAATGTGATTGTGATGGCTAATCCTTGTTTTTAACTTGACTGCATACAGAATCAGCTAAAATGCAAGCCATTGGATATTCCTGTGCAGGATTTTTTTAATTAGATTATTTGAAGCAGGAAGACCTATCCTAAATACAAACTTTCTGGTGCAGCCCATATAAAAGAACATGACGGTAGAAAACTTTACTTTTTGACTGCTTGCTTTCACTCGTGCTGGCAAATTCATCTATTTTGTTGTTGCAGTGAGAACAAATTTCTTTTCATTCTCAACTAAATTAAAGACCAGTAGCTTGCCAGATATCCTCCAAACCCTTAGTGTCAAATTGGGACTACTGAAACATTCAGCCTTGTGGACTCAGCAACTCTTAGATTCTCTACCTGTTTAGTAGAAGGCAGACATTGTGAACTTACATGGACCATATTGGTAAGCCATACAAATGAATCACACACACACACACACACACACACACACATATTCTCAGTTCTGTTCCTCTAGGGAACACTTACTAATAACAATAATCCAAGAATAATCCTTCTGCCTCAACCTCTCAAGTGTCATCAGTATAGGCATGTACCACAATCCTAGCTAAGCTTTAGCTTCTTTTGAAAAGCATTAAATTCCTCCTATTGATTATATAAGGGAAAGTTTTAAATACTAGGGGAAAACGCAGTTAGCAATTTTACATTATTTTAGAACTCTGGCAAACCAGATAGTTTCCACTTGTTTATGAAGGGTAAGTTTTCCTTCACTTTCTATTTCATGAAACAGTTTGAGGATAATTGTTAGTTTAATGATAAAAATTCATCCATTGATCCAAAGTTTTTGTTGAGACAGTATTACTTCTTCAATATCAATGTTTATTACAGAAATGACTGGAAAGTTTTTTCATTATTTAACAGTTCCATAAATGTACATACTAAATTTGGGTCATTTTTCACCTGCATTACCTTTTTCATCTCCCTCCCTCTTATGCTAAAATTTTCTTCCTTCCAAGAAGACCCTCACATACTTTGATTTTTTTTATAAATACTGAGTACAATCATGGTTGCTTGAATGAGCATGAGTATGTATGAGGGGTAGTGTTTAATTAAAATAAGAGCAACTTACCAATGGCTATGCTACTAAACAAAAGACATTTCCTCTCTGGAAAATACTAACTGCCCATAGTCCCTAGTGTGGGGTGGAGTATCATGAGTCCCTCCTCTTTTTATGATGACATGAAGCCCAGTTTTGTGCAGATCTTGAGCAGGTAACCACAATTGCAGTGAATTTGAGTGTGAGAACTGTGTCATGGCCAGTAGACAGCATTTCACAGCGCTCCTTTCCAACTCTGGCTATTTGATTCTTTTGTTTCTTTTTCTGTAGTGCTCCCTGAACTTTGGAGAGGTTGATATTATAGTGGTTCTGTTTAGGGCACAATATTGCAGTTACTTATTTTCTGAACTTTAATTAATTGTGGGTCTCTGCATTGACTACTGCCCACTACACAAAGAAGCTTCTCTAATAAAACCTCATGCATGCACACACACACACACACACACACACACACACACACACACACACACACGTTCTTTGCTCAATTTCAGTTGGTATTATGTACTGGCATTATATATCTAGAAACATCTACTTCTAGATTTTCCAGTTTATTTTAATGTATTTTCAAATTGTTCCCTGGTGATATACTGAATTTAATAGGCATATGCTTCAGTATTTCCTTTTCATCACTCATTTTTATTAATTTCTGTTTTCTTTTCCTTTAGTCAATTTGACTAAGGGATCCTCAGTCTTCTTTATCTTTTCAAAGAATCAATACTTTGCTGTGCTTATTCTTTGTATTGTTCATTTAATCTTCATTCCATTACATTTGCCTTATTCTTTATTAGTACTTATTTCCATCTTGTAATTTGGAGTTTGCCTTGTTATTTTCCTAAGACCTTGATGTGCATCATAATGTTTTTTATTTGAGATCTCGCCAGTGCTTTAATGTGGACACTGATAGATAGAAACTTTCTCCTCAGAGTCTTTCTTTCCTGTTCTGTTGTGTTATTATTTTCATTAAGTTTTAAAATATTCTCAAATTTCTTCTTGATTTTTTCAGTGACACATTAAAAATTCAAAATATATTATTTAATATTCATGTATGCTTTTCTGTAGTTCTTCTTGCTGTTGACTTATAGCTATACTCTATTATGAGCTGATAAATCCAATAAATCACTTAAAGTTTAACACTTACTATAGCTTAAAATATGATCTATTTTTAGAACATTTCATCAGCTACTGAGAAGTGTGTGCATTCTGTCATGATAGGATAGAATACTCTTTAGAGGTGTTTGGAGGTGTTCATGCTGAGTGGCCTCTAAAGCATCATGGAGAAGAGGCTTGTCTTAATTAGTGCTTCTATTGTTATGATAAGACTCCATGACTATAACAATTCTTATAAAGAAAAAAAAACATTTAATTGGGGTGGCTTACTTTTTCAGAGATTTAGTCCATTATCCTCATGGTACATCATAGTGGCATGCAGGCAGAAGAGCTGGAGAAGGAGCTGAGAATTTTACATCTTGATATGCAGACAACAGGAAATGGCCTGAGACACTGGGTGTAGCTTAAGCATATATGAGATCTCAAGGCACACCTCCACAATGACACACTTCCTCCAACAAAGCCATACCTACCCTAACAAAGCCACACCTCTTAATAGTGCCACTCCCTATGAGCTTATGCGGACCAATTACATTCAAACTACCACAAGGTCATTCCATCATGGAGAAATAAAGATATCCAGGTACTTCTGGTCTCTTTGTTAGATCACTCAGAGAATGAGCTGCTTTTCAAGATGTCTCCTCATTAAGACACATTCTAAATTGAAAGTGTTAGGAACTTTTACAATATAGTCTACAAATAAGTCAGTTTTACCATCTACTCAGAAGAGATTTTTGTTAGCTAGAAGATTCTGTAGACCTAGATAGAATATACTGGAATTCTTTCAGCCTACTAGATGATGCCTTCCCTTTCCCCAATGAGGTTCTACATATTGGGTGCTAGTGCATGCTCACATTATCTCTTGTTTTTTTTTATTTTATAATTAATTTAATTCTACATATCAGCTACGGATTCCCCTGTCCTCCCTCCTCCCACCCTCCAGCCTTACTCCCCAATACACCCCCCATTCCCACCTCCTCCAAGGCAAGGTCTCCCCTGGAGATTCAGCTCAGCCTGGTAGATTCAGTTGAGGCAGGTCCAGTCCCCTCCTCCCTACACCAAGGCTGAGCAAAATGTCTCAGCATAGGCCCTAGGTTCCAAAAAGCCAGATCATGCACTAAGGACAGGTCCTGGTCCCACTGCCTGTATTCTAACACTTTCTTTCATTTTTTTCAAATTACAGTTACTATTTTTTTTCTTTTTTGTGTATATGTTTCTAAGAATGCTTGCATGAGCCACAATGCACGTACGGCTATCAGTGGACAACTTGCAGTAGTCAGTTCTGTCCTTCCACTATGTGGGACCCAGGGGTCAAGTACAAATTATCAGGCTTGGTGTCAAATGCCTTTAATCACTGAGTCATCAACAAATCTGTTATCATTCTAAATATCAGGGTTTCTGACACTGAGGTTTTTGTAACTTTCAGATTGTACTCCAGAGCATTTATGTGACACTTTCTAAAATTATATCATAATGTGAATTTCAACGAATTGAATCTGAAGCATAATTTGAGAGTCTAAAATCATAGCCAATTAACATAAGATGGCAGAATAAAGGGAAAATATTCATGTTTGAATGCAGGAAATTATATATATATTATGTAATTTGTGAAGCATTTCTTCTGATTGCTTAACTTTTATTCATAAAATAAGAATCAAAACTATTCTATTAAACTGAGAGTAGGTTTATTGTTAATAATTTGAGAGTCAAAGTATAAGAGATAGTCAAATGTGAGCATTAAAGCATCAGTAATTTAGAAGTTATGTGAACTGTAAGCAGAATTCTGTGAAACTGTTGAGGTTTGTAGTCAAAAGTTACTATGAACACACTCTGTATATATTTATTTCAGCCATATCAATATGCTTAGGTATAAGCGGTTTTAAGGATTACAAAGCAAGGAGGAGGTTAGAGTAGTATACAGTGAGTTTAATTTTCTAAAGACTGAGGTAAGTTATGAGGGGAATCTTGAACAATAATAGCTTAGTAGAATGAACATAGACACTAGTTGTAAAAATGCTGATTCATTAAGTACTCTAGAACGTATATTTAGATGCTACTAGTTTGCCCCCCCCCAAAAAAGTGAGATATTTGGAATTGAGATTGTAGGCACTATGCAGTTAGTAGCAATGGCAGTGTCCAGCTTAGAGCTGTCCAAGAGAAATGCTATGTGAACGATAAATTAAACTCAATTTTCTACATTATAAATTAAAAAGTAATAAACTAATTTTTATGTGTTAATAAAACATCTTCAAAATTTCATTTCACCCTGATAAAATATTATTTAGTATTTGATTTGTTTTAACACATACATCCAATTTTTATTTCAACTAGCTACAATTCCAAAGCTTAGTGTAGCACTGTAGACTGTCAGGATGGTCACCATACTGCATTGCAGTGAATATAAGAAAAGATACAGGCTGAGGGAACAAACATTGGAAAGAAAGGAGGTAACTGACCAACAGGGTAAGCATATAGACTGATTTACCTGCATAGTGAATTTCCCAAGAATTATGAAAGAATAAATGTTAGGCTTAATGTGCTCAAGTCAAATGGTGAAATTTTCAAGGCATGGGGATGGGAAGAAGAAATTTGAAGGTTGGTAGATACAGAGACAAGCTTTGTCAATAAATGGTGCAGTTTAATGACTTGAGATTGAAAGAGAAAATTCCATTCCTTATGGAGAAAGGGGGGAAGAACTGGCTGTAGAGATAGTAATGAGAAAAGATATGTGACTTACTATACTTTGTGGCTTTGTATTATAAGAAATACAAAGGGCTTTTTTAATTCTTGAAATTTAAATATAATTATATTATTTCCCTGTGGTGTGCATTATTATGAAAATATCGCTTACATTCAAAGACTGGAACTTTTGCTGCACCTCACAGCCAGAGTTGATATTACAACTTGATGTCACTTAATAGTTAATACTGCTATCCTATTGTATACTCAGCCTGTTTTTTAACCTGATTTTAAGAGAACAATGGTGTGTGATATTTTGAATGAATTCTGATATTGCAGCTTGTTTTGAGTCAGAGGGCAGAGATAGCCACTAGCTGACCAAAATTAACCATAGACATTTTGGAGGACTGAAGACAGGTAGGGGACAGGAAGTAATAAGGTGGGGCTGAGACAGAATCTCAGCCCTTTTGGACAGAGGAACTGAAGAAATAGAAAGTCACTGGTTGCTTCTCCTCTGCTTCTCTGATCATTCAGGTTCTTACCCCATATCTGACCCCTAATGTTTTATTGATAAAGAATAATTAGATAAACACATCTCAATGTAACAACCTTTCCTTTAATTTCCCATGTAATCAGCTTCTAAAACCTAAGCTAATGCACAGGTTTAATCTTAAGTTTTGTACTCTTCCATGCCCCTGACCAATGCACGTGTGTATATATACATGATATTGTAGTCATCTATTGAAAGCAACAAAGAGATTGAAAAGCAACCTTAACAAAAGCACACTGGTATTACTTGGTAGCATTTGTTTGTTTGTTATCTGCATCAGTTGGGGTTAGCTGGAGTCAGTAAAGTTTTATCTCTTGTAAAACCTTGTTAAAGATTTCTGCAAAGTATCCCTCATTCCTTCCCCATGTGATATTTTCTGTGATGTTCTACAAAGAGAGAGCAAAAGCCTTGTTATGGACACAGATACAGATACAGAGACAGATAAATTCATAAGACAGCATTCAAGTAGGCACAGATTCAGATTCATACAACAGAATGCAGAAAGAAGATAATGGGAGACATAAAGAGGGAATAGTAAAGATTTTGAGTCTAGGCTCACTCTTGGTAAAATTACTCCAATTACTCCAACAAGGAAGTGCTTTGATTTCTTTTTTCTTAATGAAGTACTGACACATTTTGGGTACTCTGAGATTATTATTAATATGTTTAAACTGAATATTACCCACTGACATTTCCCTTTCCTTCCTCCAATATCTCCCATCTGTGCGTCTTTACTCCCTCTCAAATTCTTGACCTCCTTTCTGTTATTAATATATAAATATAACCCGTTCAGTCCAGTGTTATTTGTATATAAATGATTTCTGAACTTAAAAGGTCATTTATTTAAAAGGTTTGGGGGCATAATGTCTTAAGAACAGACCTAGATATTAGAAAAAGAAGGTGAAAGTGTTATTATTTAATATGCTGTGGGCATAGAGCTCTATTGAATGATAGTGATTATAAAAATGAACAGTGACAGTAGTTCTAACTAATGAAGAGTGTTGTATGGAATCCAGAGGAGAAATATTCAGGGAAGGAGATTAGATTCTTGGAGACGAGTAGTATTTTAGAAAACTTAGGCTATTTGGACTAACTTGCACAATCAAAGAGAAAAGTCATAGTGAGATTTTCAGAGTGATCCTTGCATGGGTTGAATATAAAACAGGATCATGAGCACATCAGTAGGTAGTGCTATTCTGTGAGATACCGGAGCCTGAGGAGAGGAAGCAGGTTACGGGGACATGCCTTTGAAGAATCCGGTGCTCTGGCGCTGTCATTTCTGTCATTTCCTTCATTCTGCTATGCCCTCCTTCCATTATGATGCTTGCTGTGCCTCAACACAGGCCCATAGCGATGATGCAACCCAATCTTGGAGAAAAACACCTAAAACTGCTAGCCTAAATAATTCCTCCCTTAAGTCGCTTTCCTTGCTTATTTGAAACAGGGTTAATAAACTGATTAACAAATTCCCAATAACACCTAATTTGTAAAGATGAAAGCCACTTACAAGAACATAACTGTAACAACCTAATTTTGGTCAGGACTTTTCTACATGACAGTAAGATTAAATACAATATCATGTCTTTACATAATAATACTTAATTTAAAATGCTAATACTATCTCTCTATCAATTTATTTTTCACTTTGTGATCAATATTTATTAATTTAATTAATTAAATTAATCTAGAGACATTGAAATCTGGGGAATATGTTTCCTTTTGAAAATTTAATTTTCAAACACACCAATCAATTTTACAGAATCAAAGCAAGAAATTAAAATTAATACATATATCTTACAAATTTTAATATAATATTACCTTAGTGAAAATTGTCAACATCTGCAAATTTTATTTATTAAGGAATAAAAATAAGGACAAATACAAACTGAAAAACATTGGATACAAAACAGACTTCATTTGTTAGCTGTTAGACCCGGTGGACAGACAGATAGGGAGAGTAGTCATGGATAGGTAATAAAGATGACAAGTTTCCAAGATGGCCACCTTCTTCCTCACCCTCCTGACTTGAGACAAAAACCTGGCAGCTTAAAACAAAGGCTTTGTTGGCTTCTGTCTCCCACCAGTAGACCGCCTGCTGATAGACTGACTCCACAAGTTCAAGACTCCATCAGGATAGGTTGCACAGCATTCATGGGCCAAGCAAATATTCTGTCTTCAAACTGACCAAGTTAAATTAGGGGAGGAAAACCCTTTAAAATTTTTTAAAACCCTTAGGCCTCAGGAGAGGCCAGTTAGTTTGGTTTCCTGAGTTACCCTTCTGCTTGGCAGGGGGTCTCTTTCTCTGTGTGCCTGCTGCACGTGTGTTTCCTCCCTCCAGTGAATTCCTGTCTTCAGCTGCTGATTCTGTCTGCTGTGCTTGAGATTTCTGTGCTGCTACCTATTGTGCTCCACATATTTCCTGATTTTTAATTCTTTAATGAACCTGGTCAGGATGTCTAGATTGTATCATTATTAAAACTAGAAACAGTGTTATATCAAGAGCATGGACACAATTTGGAAAATTTGGTAGAAGAAAATGCATTTTAAATGTTGATTATATAGCTGTAATAAGTAAGACCAGAAAATCCTCTCTTAATGACAAACATCCTGTATATTTATAAACAAACCAAAGTAAATAGGATTTTTCAGGATTTCCAATATTGGCCTCTAATATTCTAACTCTCCCTCAGAATTTAACTATTATGAGGCAATAATGTTAAAGTAAACTAGTCTTCTACAAGAATGTTATACTGGGAGTTCAGGAAAAAACAAATTTTGAGCCAATAAGCTTTCCTAAAAAATGTTGACATTTTCTTGAGTCAAAATTACACAAAGAATCTTTTGAAATGCTTATTTGTCATCCACAGCTACAAAAATGTAGAGAATTTTCTAGCTAAATTAGGTTTATCTAAATGATAAATATCATGGTCTACTTAACACTCTTTGAATTCACCATTGTGGTAGTTTGAATAGGAATGCCCCCGCATAGACTTAAGTGTTTGAATTCTTGGTCCATAGGTAGTGGCACTATTAGGTAATGTGGCCTTGTTGGAGGAAATGTGTCACTGTGCAGGCTGGATTTGAGACCTCATTTGCTCAAGCTATGCCCAGTGTGACTCACAGATGTAGAACTCTCAGCTCCTTCTGCAGCACCAAGTCTGGCAAACTAAGACAATTTGCTTTTCTGGGTATATTTTGTTCTAAATTAATTTTAGAAAATAATTTCTAGTTATGTGAGAAGTATCAGTGGAATTTTGTAGAGATTTCATTGAATCTGCAGATTATTTTGAGAAGAATATAGTTTTCAAAAACAGTTATTCTTTCAACTCATGAATATTGGAGTTATTTCACTTTGGTTCTGCCCTATTCATTTTTTTGTATTTTATCATTTCATTATAGAGTTATTGCATTGGTTATACTTATTCATAGGTTTACTATTGCCATGCGAATTAGTGCTGCTTTATTGATTTCTATTTCAAATAGAAATCAATTTATCTTCATAAACCAAATTATCTTCATAATGTAGAGCTGTATTTTGGTTAGCTAATATTTGGTTGAGGAATTTGAATTTATATTCATTGGAGGATATTTTCTCATACCTTCCTTTTTACTTTTTGTCTCTTATTTCTATTAGCACAATATTGGCTTTGTACAATGGAATGAGTTGTTGAGTTGTTGGAATTTAATCCTCTTCAGTGTTTATAAGAATTTGAAGAAATTATCATTAATTCTTCTTTATGTCATTAAAAAAACTCAGTGATAAAGTCAACTGATCCTCACTATTCTTTTTTTTTTTTTTTTTTGGTTCTTTTTTTCGGATTTTCGAGACAGGGTTTCTCTGTGTAGCTTTGTGCCTTTCCTGGAACTCGCTTTGGAGACCAGGCTGGCCTCGAACTCACAGAGATCCACCTGCCTCTGCCTCCCAAGTGCTGGAATTAAAGGCGTGTGCCACCACTGCCCGGCTTTTTTTTTTTTTTTTTTTTTGGTTTTATGAGACAGAGTCTCAGTATAATCCTGGCTGTTCTAGAGCTCTCTATGTTGACCAGGCTGGCCTTGAACATACAGAGATCCTGCTGTCTCTGCCTCCTGAGTTCTGGGATTAAGAGTGTGCACCCTTTCCCCAGACCTGTCCTTGATATCTTTTTTTTTTTTTTTTTTTTTTTTGGTTTTTTGAGACAGGGTTTCTCTGTGTAGCTTTGCGTCTTTCCTGGAGCTCACTTGGTAGCCCAGGCTGGCCTCGAACTCACAGAAATCTGCCTGGCTCTGCCTCCCGAGTGCTGGGATTAAAGGCGTTTGCCACCAACGCCCGGCCCTTGTTATCTTTTAATGGTAGATTTTTAAAACTGATTTAACCTTGTTTCTCATGATTGGTCTATTATTTTTTTCTTTATTTTTATTATTCTGTCTTCATAGGGGAGGAAATATACAATAGAAAAAAGACAGCATCTTCAACAAATGCAGTTGGTCTAACTGGATATCAGCATGTACAAAAAATGCAAATAGATCCATATCTATCAAACTGCACAAAACTTAACTCCAAGTGGATCAAAGGCCTCAACAAAAAAACAAGATACACTGAACCTGATAGAAGAGAAAGTGTGGAATAGCCTTGAACACATTGGCAGAGGAGACAACTTCTTGAACAGAACACCAATAGCATAGGCGCTAGGATAAACAATTAATAAATGGGACCTCATGACACTGAAAAGCTTCTGTAAGGCAAAGGAAACTGTCAATAGAACAAAATGGCAGCCTACAGAATGGGAAAAGATTTTCGCCAACTCCACACCTGAAAGAAGGCTAATATCCAAAATATATCAATATAACAAAAAACTAGACACCAGCAAACCAAATAACCCAATTAAAAATGGGGTACATATCTAAACAGAATTCTCAACAGAGGAATCTCAAATGGCCGAGATACACTTAAATAAATGTTCAACATCCTTAGATATCATAGAAATGCAAACCAAAGTGACCCTAAGATTCTACATTACACCTGTCAGAATGGCTAAGATCAATAACACAAGTGATAGGTCATGCTGGTGAGAATGTGGAGCAAGGAGAACACTCCTCCATTGCTGATGGTTGTGGTGATATTGTGTTCCTAAAATATTGTGCACCCTAATAAACTTATCTGGGGTCAGAGAACAGAACAGCCATAATATTAAACACAGAGGTTAGGCAGTGGTAGCAGACGCCTTTAATCCTAGCCTTCTGGAGGCAGAGATCCATCCGTATCTCTATGAGTTTAAAGCCACACTGGAAACAGCCAGGCATCGTGACTCACACCTTTAATCCCAGGAAGTGATGGCAGAAAGCAGAAAGGTATATAAGGCATGATGACCAGGAACTAGTGCTGGTTAAGCTTTTAGGCTTTTAGCAGCAGTCAGCTGAGATCCATTCCGATGAGGACACAGAGGCTTCCAGTTTGAGGAAACAGGATCAGCTGAGGAATTGCGAGACTCTTTAAGATTCCTAATACAGATGGTAGTGCAAACTTTTACAGCCACTTTGGAAAACAATATGACAGTTTCTCAGAAATTTGGGAATCAATCCACCTCAAGAGCCAGCTATAACAATTTTGGGCATATACCCAAAGGACACTCCATCCTACCACAAGGACACTTGCTCAGCTATGTTCATAGCAGCTTTATTCATAATAGCCACAAACTAGAAACAACCTAGATGTTTGTCAACTGAAGAATGGATAAAGAAAATGTGTACATTTACATAACTAAGTATTACTCAGCTATTAAAGAAATGACATCATGACATTTGTAGGCAAATGGATGAAACTAGAAAAAAATTATCCTGAATGAGTTAACCCAGCCCCAGAAAGGCAAATATGGTATGTACTCACTTATAAGTGGATATTAGTTTTAAAGTAAAGGATAATAATGCTATAATCCACAGTCCCAGAGAGGCTAAGTAATCAGGAGGGCTCAAGAGGAGATGCATGGATGTCTCTCAGAAGAAATAGAATAGATTCGTGGGTAGACTGAGGGCAGATGGGGATGAAAATAGGCAGAAACATGTGGGGGGATGGAGGGAGAGGGTACTGAGAGAGACAACTGGAACTGGGGGGCATTTAGGGGTGAGGTGGAAACCCAGTGCAATGGAAACTCACAGGAATCTACGAGGGTGACTCCAACTAAAACTCCTAGCAATGGAGGATACAGAGCCAGAACCGGCCATCATCTGTAACCAGGCAAGGATTACAGTGGAAAGATTGGGACACTAACCCAGCCACAAAATCTTCGACCAATAATTTGTCCTGCCTGCAAGATGTGCTGGGTAATGGTGGTGCAGAACTTGTGGGAGTGGACAACTAACCCATTGGGGGGGGGTCAATGAAATGATTCCTAATGATACTCTGCTATACTTGTAGACTGGAGCCTAGGATAATTGTCATCAGAGAGGCTTAATTCACTTTTTTAATGTGATAAGCTAGTTTTTGAATCTTCCCTAGTTTCTATGTTGGGGAATATTTCACGTGCTGTTTTGAGAAAGCACATATTCTGAAAATGTTATATGTTTATTTTGCCCTGTAGGTATTGGAGAACAGATCAAGAATGCCTATCTCCATCCAGCAGAACTTCCACACTGTTCTAATATCATTACTATCTTTGAATCTCCTAGCAGAGCTAGAGGCTTCAGATATTACAGAACACTCAGAAATGCTAGTCTATAGTCCACAGTCAATAAATTTTCAGTACCAATTGCTGCATCTGGCTACACAAAACAACTAGACAAATGGTTCAGCTATGTTTTATTCTGTATTTCACAATTTCTCTCATATTTTGAAAACCCAAAGATCCCAATAGACCATTAAAATGTCTTTCTTTTAGTTTTGTGGGAGTCAGATGGACTATTTCCACTTAATAGTCTATAGATCTGCTTCTTAATTAAATTGAAGTTGTAGACATTCATTAACATGTGTGAAAAATCTTTGACCCAAGAAGGTAAATAACATTTTGAAATATGGCATTATTCTGTTAAAAATGTACAGCCAACTTTACAATTTACTTTCTGAAAACAGTAGCTACTCCATCATTATAAACATCTCATTTACAAGCAAACTGCAGAATGAGTGGCTAAAATGTAATGATTACCTTGACAGTCAGATTAATAAGTGTTTAATAAAGGAATGGGCTCATCCTAGCAGTGAAAACTGTCTTAAAGTGATAGCCTAAAGCACTAGGTAGAATTAAAGCCATTATGTGGATAATTCAGATAGCAGTAATTGAGTTTTGAGGCTAGAGGATGAGGATAATTGCCTCAGTTCTCCACTTGGCTCTGGTCATGAAATGACTACTAAATGCTGTCCCACAGAATAAAGGGCCACTTAATTAATGTCCATCATTTGTCTTCTAGGGGAAATAATTGTATCATGTATCTGTAAAGCAAAGTACCATTACTCCTTCCAATAGTATAAGAGAAAAAGCATACAGCAGAATTATTATACTATCTCCATGTCAAGCAAAAATCTAAATAAAACTACAATGATTAAAATAAGACCTGTAATAAAACCTGCTCTCATCAACAAGAACAAACAAATCAAAACAAAAATAATAAAGTCATGCTTTTACTATGGTTAATTTTTTCTAGAATTTTTTTTTTACTGAAACTATTTTTCTTATTCAAAAAGATCAAAATAACAGTACTTTTTTGTAGCATATCTGGTCTGAATAGAAATACAAGGACAAGGCTTGGTAAGCCTATTTTTTATGAAAGACATAATCATTTAAATAAAATTAAATGACCTACTAGAGCACTGTTGGAGTGATATATTCAGCTGTGTTTTTATTGTGAAGTTTAATTTGAATGTGTGTAATATGGTGTGATTTGATAACCGATGTCCTACAATTAGTAAATTATGCACCAGAGAAACACATCTTCCTTTTAAAAGGAAAAGAAAGATATTAAATATTATGTGGAGAAGACATTTTACTCAACATTCGTGTGTGAACTAATTTATAATGCATATCTCCTCTATGATATTGGAGTATGCGAAACCTTAACAAAGACATGTGGCTATGATTACTGGAGTTCAGCATGAAAGTGTGTGAGGGGGCAAACGTTGAGGCTGAAAGTCATGATAAGATTAGATTTGCATCTTTCATGATTTGTCAAGTTGAGACAAATCACTTGTTTCTTTTTTTTTTTAATGGACTCTAACTATTTGTTTCCATTTTGGAGTTAGTGTCACAATAAATCATAAAGTCTATAAAAGGTCTAACAGAGTTGCTGTATGTTTCAGTTTCAGTTTGTATAGTATGTAAACTCCCATCTGCCTATCATTTTGTCATTTACAAATTTCCAAAAGGAAAGCATCATGAGCAAGTCTGTTTTTTATCCAGAGGGTTATGCAAGAGCTAAAAATACATGAAGAGATTAAAACAGTACAACAGAAACTATGACACCTGTCTTTGTCAGTCAGGAAGACAGTTGCAAGAGAGACTAGAAGTGCTTATCCAAGTGGGAATAGTTCAAACAGGGCATGTTCCTAACCGAGGACTACCTCATGAATAAATTAGGAGGAATTCAAATGAATGTTAATGTGCCCAAGCTCTATAATTGTTGTCTGTAATGGTTGAAAATATTTGTGCCTCGCCTATCCAAAAATCTTCTCCAAAGTTATTGCATTGCTTGCTGTCAGATTGAAGGATGCAGACATTATGAGATATTGTGGGGGTTTGAGTTGATCATTTTTTTACATTACACAAAAAAATTCTCAATACATTTAATAAAATAATAACATATACTAGCTAGTTTTATGTCAATTTGACACAAGCTAGAGTCATTTTGGAAGAGGGAACTTCAATTGAGGAAATGTCCCCATCAGGTAGGCCTGTGGTCAAGCCTGTGGTGCATTTTCTTGATTGGTGATAGATGTGAGAAGGTCCAGCCCACTATGAGAGGTGCCACTCCTGGGATGGATGATGTTCCTAGGTGCTATAAGAAGTCAGTCTGAGCAAGCCATGAGGGGAAAGCCTTTCAAAAATACTACTTCATGGCATCTGCACCAGTTCCTGCTTCCAGGTTCCTGACCTGACTTCCCTGGATGGTGGACTATAAGTTATAAGATGAAATAAACCCTTTGCTCCCCATGTTGCTTTTAGTTGTGGTATGTTATCACAGCAATAAAAAACTTATTAGGACATAATGTTATTAATCTATCAATAATTTATAGTACAATAATATAATCCTCAATTGTTTTCAAGATGTTGATATATGTCAGTTAAGGTT
Source organism: Peromyscus nudipes (assembly GCA_902168325.1). NCBI lineage: Eukaryota > Metazoa > Chordata > Mammalia > Rodentia > Cricetidae > Peromyscus > Peromyscus nudipes. The sequence goes on from CABHPH010139069.1 coordinate 37,477, forward strand.
TTATTGCTGTGAAGAAACACTATGATCATGGCAACTCTTATAAAGGAAAACATTTAATTGAGGCTAACTAACAGTTTCCAAGGTTTAGACCACTATCATCATGGTGGGAAGCATGGTGACATGAAGACATGGTGCTGAAGACACAGCTGAGTTCTAAATCTTGATCTGCAGGCAGCAGGAGACTGTGTGTCACACTGGGTGTAGCTTGAGCATATAAGACATCAATGCCCGCCTCCACAGTAACATACTTTCTCCAACAAGACCACACCTATTCCAACAAGGCCAAACCTCCTAATAGTTCCATGCCCTTTGGGGGGATTTTCTTTCAAATCACCCCACATATGGAACCTTGAAAATAAGAAAATAAATAACAATGTTGGTGCCACTGCACTGACTTCTAAATACACTGCAAAACAGTGATAATGAAATTGTCATAGTGCATAGGCTTAGAAACAGATATTTAGACCCATGCATCACAATAGAGGTCCTAGACATAAACCCACATGCTTATATCCAATTGATTTCCAACAAAAGTGACAAGGACACACACTGGAGAAAGGGGATAGAATCTTCAACTAATGTTAGGGGGAGATTAGATATCCATGTGCAGAACAAATGATTTGTTTTCCTATCTTTCCCTGTTAGAATTCAAACTAGGTCAATTTTTTGAAATATATAACCAAAAACTGAGAAACAAATAAGAACAAAAAGAAAACACTTCAGGACAAAAGAATGGATTTGGAGGTTGGGATAAGACTCCCAAAATCTAGTAAACAAAAGCAAAAATATACAAATAGACGTTTATAAGCCTAAAAATGTTTATAACAGCAAAGGAACCCACTCATAAAATTAAGAGAGATGTTGCTAGAAAACATTAGATAAACCGTTTGTTGAATTACAATATTTTTAAAAGAATGCATTTTCTCTTATGGGAAGATGAAATTAGATTTCCAGCCTCAGAGATTCACAAGGCACCATTTCCTACCTAGTCTTTCTTGGCGACTTCTTCAACTTACAGACTAAGCAGAGAAAGAATATTCCTTTAGTACCAGGTCATTTATATGAGTTTCCATTGTCTAAGAATAAGGCTCCAGCATGATCAGAAATGACAGTGGCCAGTAGAGCAGTGAAAGCTGTGTTTGAGGGAAATCTAAGTTTGGAAGTTGAAGATTATAGCCAGGGGTTCTAAGTAGAGTCTAGGGATGAAAAGTAAAGGTAAGAGATTCATGGAAAGAATAGAGAACATTTTTCTTCTTTTCTTTTTTTTTTCCCCGATGCAAGCACATAAGGTTCCTTTTATTGTCAGGTTCAATGTGGGACACCACCAGAGAGAAGGAGGGAAATGCAGTGGTGGCCACAAGCCCAGGTGTAGAGAGTTTTTATAGGGAAAAACCACAAGCCAGGAATTACATGCTTTGACAACTTTGGATTGGGTAGAAGGGATATGGGGCAAGGTGATTTTTTTTTTAACTATTGGTCTAAACTTTGGGCACTAAATTGCATTTGAAACTATTGGTTTAGACTTTTTGGTGGGGAACCACAACTTGCTGAGCAGGATTATCTGGGCTGCTCAGCAGGATTATCTAGATATCTTCAAGGGCCATGAACTGCAGACAGAATGTCTGCAGGAGCATACTGTCCTGTGTCTGTTCTAATTCTCATGGCACATTCCTGAGGTCCTTTCTGGAACTGAGTACAGTAGGCTGTATAAAATGGTGGCCCTACCCTGAGATGGGGTCTGTATTGCCTTCACACATCAAGACATAGCTCATAATTCAGAAAAAAAACGCAGCATTCTAAGGTTTTATTCAGAAGGAAAAAAGAGGGAGGAGGGAGAGAGAGAGAGGGAGAGGGAGAGGGAGAGAGAGAGAGAGAGACAGAGAGAGAGAGAGAGACAGAGAGAGAGAGAGAGAGAGAGGGAGAGGGAGAGGGAGGGAGAGGGAGAGGGAGAGAGAGAGAGCGCTTCTATATAAGTTCTGCCTGTGATTATTGTCTAATGACCAACCTCGAGTATCATTATTGTTGTTTATTTCTTTTGTTTTTCTGTTTTCTTTGCTTTCAGATATATCACTTTGTCTTTATCCCATAAGAATCAGAATAAATTAATACTTTTTTTTCCTTTTTTTATTTTACAATACCATTCAGTTCCACATATCAGCCATGGATTCCCTTGTTCTCCCCCCTCCCGCCCCCTCCCCTTCCCCCCAGACCACCCCCCATTTCCACCGCCTCCAGGGCAAAGCCTCCCCCGAGGACTGAGATCAACCTGGTGGACTTAGTCCAGGCAGGTCCAGTCCCCTCCTCCCAGGCTGAGCCAAGCGACCCTGCATAAGCCCCAGGTTTCAAACAGCCAACTCATGCAATGAGCACAGGACCCGGTCCCACTGCCTGGATGCCTCCCAAACAGTTCAAGGCAATCAACTGTCTCACCCATTCAGAGGGTCTGATCCAGTTGGGGGCCCCTCAGCCATTGGTTCATAGTTCATGTGTTTCCATTCGTTTGGCTATTTGTCCCTGTGCTTTATCCAACCCTGGTCTCAACAATTCTCGCTCATATAGACCCTCCTCTTTCTCGCTAATTGGACTCCCGGAGCTCCGCCCGGGGCCTAGCCGTGGATCTCTGCTTCCAGTTCCCTCAGTCACTGGATGGGGTTTCTAGCACTACAATTAGGGTGTCTGGCCATCCCCTCACCAGAGTGGGTCAGTTCGGGCTGTCTCTCGACCATTGCCAGCAGTCTATTGTGGGGGTATCTTTGTGGATTTCTGTGGGCCTCTCTAGCACTTTGCTTCTTCCTCTTCTCATGTGGTCTTCATTTATCATGGTCTCCTATTCCTTGTTCTCCCTCTCTGTTCTTGATCCATCTGGGGTCTCCCGTTCCCCCAAGCTCTCTTTCCCTCGACCCTCACCCTTCATTTCCCCCACTTATGACCAGGCTGTTCATGAAGATCTCATGCATTTCTCATCATTGGGCGATCCCCGTGTCTTTCTTGGGGTCCTGTTTTCCAGGTAGCCTCCCTGGTGATGTGAGTAGCAGTCTAGTCATCCTTGCTCCACATCTAGTATCCTCCTATGAGTGAGTACATACCATGTTTGTCTTTCTGAGTCTGGGTTGCCTCACTCAGGAGGATTTTTTCTAGATCCCTCCATTTGCCTGCAAACCTCATGATGTCATTGTTTTTCACTGCTGAGTAGTATTCCATTGTGTATATGTACCACATTTTATTTATCCATTTTTCAGTTGAAGGGCATCTAGGTTGTTTCCAGGTTCTGGCTATTACAAACAATGCTGATATGAACAAAGCTGAGCAAGTGCCTGTAGCTAGAGTTTTCCTGCCTGGTCCACAGTCAGGACAAATCTCTCTCACCTGCGAGTCCCACAGCCGCTCAGACCCAACCAAGTAAACACAGAGACTTATATTGCTTACAAACTGTATGGCCATGGCAGGCTTCTTACTAACTGCTCTTATAGCTTAAATTAATCCATTTCCATAAATCTATACCTTGCCACGTGGCTCGTGGCTTACCAGCATCTTCACATGCTGCTTGAAGGCGGTGGCTGGCTGTGTCTCCTTCCACCTTCTTGTTCTTTTCTCCTCTCTGTTAGTCCTGCCTACACTTCCTGCCTAGCCACTGGACAGTCAGTGTTTTATTTATTGACCAATCAGAGCAACACATTTGCCATACAGAACATCCCACAGCATGAGACTGATCTCCAAAGCACAGGTTAAAAAACAAAACAAACTGGGCTTGATGTATGAATCTCAGCTCTGGGGAAGGGAGGGTAGGGTGTTA
>CABHPH010139070.1:0-39766 GCA_902168325.1 Peromyscus nudipes
TGTGTGTGTGTGTGTGTGTGTGTGTGTGTGTGTGTAACATCAGAAAGGAAAGAAAGTGAAATGAGGGTGTATTCAATAAATTCCAATTAATAGTCATTTCTCAACTGAAGTTAGATTTCTAAGCCTTTGCTGATAATCTAGTGGCATTTGTCAGCTATTATGAGTCTCTTTGTTTAATTTATTATTTCTATATAAATCTAGTATTTTAATCTAAACTACTACAGTGAGCAAAACAGAATAAAATAAGACAGGTAAGGAAAAGGGTGTGGTAGAAATGTATGTTTTTTATGTTTTTGTTGTTTCTTTTTTTATGTTTTTTTTTGGTGCTTTAGGCAAGTAGATTTTAGAAGTTATATAATTTGCCTGGATATGATTACTAATTTCCTACTTGAAGATTTGAAATATAGAAAGAATGTCAATCAAGCCAATATCTCCAAATAGATATTGCAAACTGAACACATGCTCCTCCACTCAGCCCTTGAATGAATGACCAGTGATTGTGATTTTAATCTTTTGAGTTTAGGATACATTATTATTATTATCATCCATCATCAAGACCTATTTCACTGGAGTCCCAAATTGAAACTTCCAGTGCATCTCAGAGAAATGATTGGATGAAACGGTTCCTCTGTTGGTTCAGAAACTGAAGAGGTCAAATAGAGTCATGTGTAGACAGTTTTTTATAACAGTGTTTCTATGAGGTAATTTATTCTGAGTTTCAACTAAACAATGAACCTGGGACTATATGTCTTTTGTAAATTGAAGACAGAACATATTAAAATTCTAGTAACTTGCATTCTTCACATCAGCAGTAACTAGGCAGCAGAGTGAAAGAGCCCAAGCGTGTGTTGGGAAGTAGTGAGGAAACTAACCTAGGATGAAGAATAAAGTGACTGATCCCCAAACAGTCTACTTCTAGATAATCAGGACTGGGATGAACCAATCTATGTGGCCCAGAGCCTGATTGTGATGGGCAGATGCGATACAACTAGGCTGCCCTTTAAAAACACAGAGCTTTGCAAGTGGCATCCATTTTCATTCCAGATTCTTTTGACAATTCTCTTAAGAAATCAGAGCCACTGTGGAGAAAAGCATATTTTATCATTTGATCACAGAAATAATACTATGACTGGCACTGTAAAGACCAGTTAGCAGTGCTTGCTAATTTTCATGATTTAGGGACAGTACTTCCTATTTATCAACTTTATACGAGATCATCATCCTGTATAGTCATCAAGCACAGAAAGATGTGGAGACAGTTCTTACTGAAGAGATGAAACCTGCATATAATTCAGTGACTACTAAGCTAAGTAGCATGGTTGCATTTTTATGTATTTTATATATTAATCTTTGGGGCCCAGGCTTCCATTTCTCTCCGTTCACTTTGGCCTCTTTGCTTTGGTTGATTTACTTGATTACCTCTGATAATGTGATCATCCGCAGACTGCAAAGATAGCATGCTGTCTAATGAACAGTATTTTCAATATGACTTGGAGAGGAAATTAGAGTTGAAAAGATAACCAAGACAATAAGGTTGGGAGAATAAAAAGAGAGTGAGAGAAAAATGGTACATATTGTTGGAATTACACCTTTCTCTGGTCTACTGTTTCAGACTTCAAACCCTAATAGAGGCACGTTTATGATTCTTATAAAGAAATCTGGGATATCCAGGAGGAACTGCCTTTTTGGCCCAACCTATACATTTCCAGGGATATTAAAGTCATGTGTGCTTCATTAGTATGTTAAAAATTAATGTTTGGGTTTATAGCATTATACACATTGAAATTGAAAAATTGTCTGTATTAATTTTTAAGAAGAAAATGATACCTGCCAGACTTTGGAAGAAGCATCTTTTGACCTATCAAAGGCCATTGAAGTTTTCTCTCTTACAAAGAAAAACCCTACTTTAAGAGTATACCAATTATTAAAAGGGTTGAATTAGCTTGATATTAAAAAGAGCTTTGACTAATTGAAAAATGAGGTACACAATAAATCTTTAAAAGCGGTCCCTATCAAATGGAAAAATAGGTCCAGACCAGATAACACTACCAAAAGCATCACAATTCATTGTTCAGGTGGTGGATGGGAAATGAACACATGGTGTGACTGTCAGCTCTTTAATATTCCTTTTGAAGACTTTCAGATTGAGGTTTAATCCTGAATTGCTTTCTTCCACTACTCAGCAAGCTTGTGAATTGCTCCCTTTGGCTGTTCTTTGGAATGTGTTCAGGGAAATGTAAACTTATTTTAATATGGGTTTAAGAAAAACAGAATTATAAATGCAAATCTGTGGCTCCAGTTTCCACAATGCATTTAAAAAGCAAATTATATTATTTTGGGAATATTCTGTTTTGGAAAGCGTTATTCCTGTCTACTAACATAGTTAAATAGGAATTGACAAACATATTTTGTAAACTTGAAATTACATGACCATTTGCTGGTTTTTGGTAGATTATTCACTCTTCACCCAATGTTGACACAAGTGTTATAGGAAAGCATGGAAATATACATCAACTCTTGGTTACAGCTGCTGTTATTTTTTTTTAAAGGAAAGAATAAAGGAAAATGACTCCAATATCAACAAATTGTCCTAATTCCAAGCATTGTCACTTAGGTAGCCTAGGCGCTTAATTTATATATTTCTGCAAAATGTATGAAATCAAGTGCATAATATATGCTACTCAGAAGTCCCCATTTGAAGTAATTGCAATGTACTATATATATATGAACTTATGATGATATTTATATTAAAAATATAAGCTAAATTAGTGAGATACTTTTGTAACATCACATTTCTGTTAAAAACATGTAGATGCTATCTGAATAAAATTCCATTATATCTACCTAGCCCAGTTTTGCTACATATAAATGAGTTGCTAATATGCACATCCACACTTAATCATTCTGTGGTGACCACACATACCTTTTATCCTAATAGAACCTAAAATTTCACAAATGTAGTGCTCCATTTGAAGCCTACTCTGGAGAAAGCTTTCCATGGATTCTTGTAGCTTGTTTCAGGTGACACCAAATACTTTGACGTAAGCAGAGCTTAAAGTAATCTTGGTACTCCCTAATCCACGTGCTGGGCATTTTCTTTCCCTTTTTCATTCCAGCAACTTCCTCCACAGACTTACTTCCCACTGCTCTACACACCATCCTCCTCCCGGTTGTGTACCTCACATTAAAGCCGATAGTTAGGAGAGCCCTACCATTTGGGTAAAGAAATGGAAATTTCCATAAATTCTTTGCAGTTATAACTAATTCTTTGAGAAGAAATTCCATGATTAGGTCAGAAGACCTTTATCAAGATTGTCCTTAAATCCTTTGACTTGTCACCTAAGGTAAAGATAGACTTAAGCATGTAGGAGAAGGAAGAGCGTTTTCTGTCTAAGGCTCCCTTCCGGGGCCCACTGGGATGAAGTTAAACAGTGCTCACACATTCCAAGCAACTGCCCACAAGAAGTACCAAGTTGGCATCCTGGGAACAGGAGTTAATTATCCTAGTGTTTTGCCCAGCTTGTGTTTTCTCTGTACAGGAAGCCCACTGTTTTGTTTAACCATGTCTAGGCCAAGGCAGTATCCTCAATGCGTCTCTCAGGAACCTCTTTAGGTTTTGTTTCCTTTTGTTTAAAAATGTGGGGGTGTATGTGACAAGTCTTTACACTAATTTGAAAATAATTTTTTGTCATCTTTTTTTTTATAGAGTGATTACATTGCCACCCAAACCAAACACATTTTACAAGAAAAGTGACACAGAATTTCAACTTCGTCTACTCCAGATCTGCCTAAAAGAAAGAAAATTCTGAGGCTTCTGAACAGAAACTAGCCTCAATTTCTACCAGTCAACTGGATTGTGGCAACTGAATGAGCCTGCTCATGGAGTTCATTCTCACTACTGCCCCCTGGATCCATTGATTGACTTAAAGATGTGCACACTGTACATTGGCTTTGTTTCCTAGTTTCCCTGATCTATCTCTTTGAAAGGAATGAGATGCTGTAAGTTAGTATCTCATACCACTTCCCTTTTCCTCTCTTAAAATATATTCAGTCTGTGTAAATATAGCCAGCATCAATTTTAATGACATATAATACTTGGATGAAATTTCAACGTGAACATCTTTAAACAATGGCAGATATATATATGAATGAGAACGTAGGTATGATCTGGAATATTTTCCTGATTAATGCATACTTAAAACATTTCTTGATCAAAGAATTAATGTGAACTGAACTTCTATCTTGACGAGGCATTTTCAATATTTAAAGACATGACTAAAGGGCAAATTATCTCCGAGTTTGCTCATTAACAATACTACAACATTCTGTCGACACTTATAACCAACTAACGTGATGTCTTGACAGAATATTTTAAAGGCAGAGCCAAGGAGCAGGTTGTCTACTTGTTCATGTAGAACCTGCCATGTTCTGCTAGTGGATTGAACATTTCCAAACCTATTGTTTTGATTTTATTTTGAAACCTACATTTATCCCTGAAAAGAGGCAAGCCTCCACCTCAAAAGACCCTTTCTGCCTCTCTGGGGGCTCCTCCCTCCTACTCTTCAAACTGCCTCTCCCTCTTTCTGTCCTTTCCCCAGTAACCATTGTCCTTCCCATGCCCAGGACACCTATAAAGAAATTAGTTTCCCATATTCAGAAATTAGTGTTTACCTCTCAGTTGATCATCTGCCTAAAATTTAAGCCAAAAGGAACCTCTTATATGGCCTTGTTTCCTTCTGGACAATTGAGCCAATATAAGATGTACAAAATTTAAAAGAAAAAATTCAGAGCAAGCTCCCCCATTCCTATTTTTGCTTGCCTCTGATGGAAACTGAACTAAGCTTTTAGGAACCTGGACCTTTGAGAACATGATAACAGCAGGTGGTGACCACACAGGACAGAAACAAAGGTCTTGAAGCTTGCTTAGAGCTTTGTCATGTGTTGGCATACAGCTCTTGGTGTAGCTGTATGGCATACAGCTCTTGGTGTAGCTGTGTTGGCGTACAGCACTTGGCTGTGGTACCATCACTGGCAAACCTCATCATCTCACAGATGGGTGTGAGTGTTTGAGCAAGTGTCTGCAAACGTGTGTGAGTGCTAGTGTGTGTATGCACACATTTGTGTGTATGAACACCCTTGTGTACCTGTGAACATGTGATTATAGACGTACCTGTTGTGTGTAACTCTGTTTAAAAAAAAATTGCTTCGCATTTAACGTGCAACTTTGAAGTAGTGTAATATTTACCTGAAGTTCTTTGCCACTCGGTTCCTACATCTTTAAACGTGTGCTTCTATCTTTGAGCAGGCTTCTAGTACATGTTGCTGAACTAACTTTCTAAAGAACCGAGTAGACTTTTACTGTTTATCCCTGCCTACCAAGCAAAGGGATGGGGGGGTGCTCCTTTTTCCTTGTGTCAATTGTGCTGAGGATGTAGCTTCAATGCCAGTCACTGACCCAGTTTCTGGTCATTGCTAGGGCATCACTTTCATCAGTCCCTTCAGGCTCCTCTCTTGTTCCTACCTAATTCAGTAGTGCAGCGTGGCTTTTGTTCATCGTAACAGTGTACTCTTTAGGCAGCCTTTCTTCAGGCCTTCTGTTACCATTTTATATTCAAGTGAGTTGTCATAATCGTTCAGAATTGTAGCAAGAAAAGATTATTTGGGGGAAACTGCTGTATTCCTTTACTCACATATTCGGTTTAGGGGCTGCCAATAGACAGGGTACAGAAGGTAGAGCACAGAGGTAGCACACTTGCTGAATAAATGAATGGAAACCTCATACACAACAGTCCATACAATTAGTCACAGGTACAAATAGTCACAGGTACAGCATAACAAATATGCAATCTCTCTGACATAACTTCTTAGTTTACAGATGAAATGAATTAATTTATTCAGTATTGTGATGGAAGAATCTATGGAATATGGGTACCGACACACCACTTACCTTCCAGTGATGTTTATGCTGCTGAGAAAAAGCAATGATGGAACGATTTGTGTGTGTGACTGCTACATTAGTTTGGTGTCATACATAGTTACTTGGTCAGTAAAAATGAAAGCTTTACAGTTCCAGCGGTTCATTACATTTGCTATTTCTGCTTCACAGACCTGCTTTGAGTTGCTGTGTGTTTGTCTTCCTTTGTAAATACCCTTAAACTTTCTTGTTTGTGAGCATCTCGTTTGCAGTTTTGGGAGACAACCTTGCAACTCTGTATAGTGTTTATATATATATCTGACTTGCTTTTCCATAGAGCTACTTGCAATAAATGTGTTCATGTAACTTATTTGAGTGAAGTTTCATTTTTTTCTTTATACAGTTGTCTCGGCTTCATTACAAGTATATTGACTTCATTACAAGTCAATTCTTGCAGAATTGACTGTCAGCTATTTCTCAGAATGAAGCAGTTGTGGTAATTAAAACATGTCCATCACTTTCCCTACAAACATGAAACTTTTTGGTCTAGTTAATAGAATCAACTCACTTTTGAGTCTACAAATGTAGAAATGATACTAGTGTAAAACACTACAAAATGACTGCCCTGAGTTTACACGTGGACCACGACAATAGTTCCATATAATGACTACTATATTGAATCAACTACCCCAGGAGAGTGAGGTGATTGTTTATAATTGGACTTTATCTCCTTGCCACTTAACATTATCCTTTGAAGGCTTCCCTTTTCATTACCTTATTTTTAATCATGGAAAAAGAAAATATTAGTACATGAAAAATACACCATTAGACAGCATTTTCACACTGATGGACTACAGAACAAAGAGTAGATTGAATATCATGAATTCATTTATAAATTACGTCAGTCTTTTTGGAATCCACAGGCTTTAAGAAACACTAAAAGATATGGTTATCCCATTACCTATTCGGCCTTTCCCCAGTCATCCTTGCCATATAGAAAAATGAGAGCAGATCTGGCAACCAGTGGGTGCACACAGATCAGATGGGCTGCAGGGTAAAAAAGGCAGGTCTCAAATCATGTGTAGACAAGCCATCTATGCAAACCATTATGTTGATTATACAGCTTGTGATTTCTGGGTACATTTCAGAGGATGTATGTAGTAGAATATTACAATGGAAAAATATAATTAAAGTACCTTTATCATTAGAGATGCTACAGTATGGTATGGGCAGGAGAGAGATGCCCTTCCCACCCCCTGTCCTCCCACATCAATGCCTGAGGCAGGTGGGAGAGCTGGCCCTGAGGTTATAAGTGCAAGAGAGCTGCTGCCTGCCACCAGCTACAACACTCAGGAGAGCAGGCCCTGCACTTCGCATGAGCAGCAAAATAGGTCCAACTCCATTGGCAGAGCTGTGGGTAAGGCAGCCGCAAGGTTGTGAGCATAGGAGAACTGTCCCTATTACCTATCTACCATATGGGAGCCTGGGTGGGGAAGAGCTGGCCCTGAGATCATAAGGGTGGGAAAGTTGCCCAGTCCCCCACCAGCTACAACACTTGTGAGAGCAAGCCCTGCACTTCAAATGGGAAGCACAATAAAGCCAACTCCACTGGCAGAGGTGTGGGTGAACCAGCCTCGAAGTTGTGAGCAGGAAAGAGCTGTTCCTATTACCCATCTGTCATGTGGGCGGCATGGGTGGGAGAGAAATGCCCTTCTCCCACTGCCCATCAACACCTGAGGCTGGTGGGAGAGCTGGCCCTGAAGTCATAAGAGCAGGAGAGCTGGCCCTGTCCCCTACCAGCTGCAACACTTGGGAGAGTGGCTGCTGTGCAACACAGTAGAGCTAGCCGTGAAGGTGTAGGTGTGGGATATCTGACCCCGAGGACATGAAAGCAGAAAAATTGGCCCCCTTGCTCACTGCTGCAAGGGGTGAACTAGACAAGGCAATGGCTGGAGAGCTCAGCCTGGGAGAGCTCACAAGGGAGAAATGGTCGGCTGACCAACCCTGCAACTACCCAGGCTCAGAACCAAGGTTATGTGTTGGCCCACTCCAACATCCACCCCATCTGTGATCTGCTGGAGCACATAAAGGGGTCCTCCTGCAGACCCAAAGCTGCAGGATCTCCATGACACAGGGCAATAGTAGGATATCCAAGAGGAGTCTCAGTGACAGTCTAGCATTGATAGTGTAGCAGAAACCAGAGGCTTTGGACCAGACCAATGACTCTTTGCAATGAACACTTGAATGTAAAGATATATGGATAAAAGCATTTACTGCATGACTCACTGTGTCACCATACAGCTTCCATGAAGCTTTTTTCTTTTTTCTCTTAAATTTTATTTTATTTAATTTTGTGGGGGAGGTTGCAAGGGCAGAGGGTGCATATGAAGGGACAAGAAATGAATGAGATAGAAATGTATGGTGTGAAAGAAACAAAGAATAAATAAAAAGAAAAAAGAGACACTACAACAAGAACTTCAGTTATCCTATTTTCATGCATGTATATAAAAATTTATAAATACTAACTCACAGTGAGTATGTATACATATATATATATACTCATACAGTATACATATAACATATACACAAAATCTCATATTATGGAACTATGTATGTACAATTATATATATATTATTCATTTCCAATGAATTTTTAAAGATAACTGCACACATTGGTGCTTTTCAGCTTATGTTATCTTTGTATGCCCATTTAGGCATAACATAATTCCTAACAACTTAAATTCCCAGAATAGTAGGGACAGACTGCTGCCAATCAACAGAACTCAGCAGCAGGAAGCACCTATATATAAGAGTACACAAAACTTCAACTTCCTCACTCTTCTTGTCTCATGCATGGTAACCAAATAGTATTGGTGAGATGTCAAGGGGTTCTTTCATTTTTTTGATATAAAATTTGGGGACAGATACTTATTTTACATAGTGATGGGTTTTATAAAGACATTTCCATGCAAATATATCACGTACTTTGACCTTCAATGCACCCTCCATTTTCTCCACCCTCCTCTTATTCCCATTCATCCCTCCAGATAGTTTTGCCTCTACTTTCACATCCTATTCTCGGTGCCAAGTTATGGAATCAACCTAGGTGTCAATTAACAGAGAAATGAATAAAGAACACGGGATATGTTTACACAATGGAATTTTATTTAGCTATAAAGCATAACAAAATATGTCATTTTCAGGAAAATGGGTACTGTTTCTTTAAAACATAAAACCTTTCAGAACACTTGTCAGATAAAAGATGCCTAAGTACACACTGGGTAAGCACATCCAGTGACTGTTTAGAAAAACATTAATAGGTGCTAATTGACCTCAAAAGACATCTTGGAAATGCACCAAAATGCTTTTAAGAAATGTTTTGCAAACAAAGCTGACACAAGGCATAACCTGGAAAATATGAGCATGAGAATTTATGTGGGTAACTCAGAGCATGGTCTCTCATTTATAAAATGTGCAAAAGTGAAATTATGCAAAATTAATGCACGGAATGAGGTTGGGCTGTATTCCGTTTTAGAAAATCCAATTCATTTTCCCTCCAAGATATGCATGTTAATAGATGCTGGCTTTCACGCAGCTACCTTAAGTACCAGTTTGCTGCTTAAGTGTACTTCAGAGATAAGGAATGCAACTGAGCTGTACAAAATGAGACAACTTCCCTCCCGTCTCTTGTGCATGATAAATGCTAAAGCAATTAGAAACCACTGTTGCATGCTACATTGGAATTTGTCAGCAACATACAGTGCTGTGCTATGTAAATGGGGTAAACTTACACAAAGTCTTCAGAATTTAGGAAGAAGCCGCTGATTTTACTTAATATTAAGCATTTGAGTTCACACAACTGAACTAGAAGCAATCACCTCCTTGAGTTTTCAATCTCAGAATGTCCATTATAGGGTCTTCTATGTCACTGGCAGCATTCTGGATTAGCATTTCAACTAACAAAGAGACCAAAGAAATGTTAAAATGGAAAGCAGATTCTTAGGTATCACCAGAAAAAAAAAAAAAAAACGTGAGGTTTATAATTCCTTCTGCATTTCAAAACTTGCAACTCCCGAGAAAATTTTCAACATTTTGATTTTTGTATTTCATTTTCAGGGACCACATGTGTGCAGGGCCTTGAAAATGTATTTTGCTTTAGACTTCTGTATTGTTTTCACCTCTTCATCAGTAAATTAGGAAACTTATGGATGAGCTTGCTTTTGTACTGTTTCTTTCCCTCATATACTTTATGCTCATTTCAGGAAGAAGAAAAGTATTAGAGGCTGCATTTATTTATTAGAGTCACAGGTAAGCATATCAGTTACAATGCATATAGCTCATGTACCCTGAAAATAGCTCATTTCAAAAGACAGCCAGATATTTTTGTGGGAATGTGACAACAGCATTAGATCAACATTTAATATTCAAACTAATAGTTGATCCTTTTATATGCTGGAATTGGGTGGAGATATATAAGGATTTTGAGATGTGCTATAGACCACACTCTCAACAATGTCTTCACTCATTTTTCTTCCTTGGAGTAGTTATTTTAACCATGTTTTCTAGTTATCTTAATCATGTTTTCTAGTTATCTTAATCATGTTTTCTAGATAATAAAGTTGATAAAAGGTCTGAAGGGAAATAGGATGAATTGATTGGGGAGAGGTTTTCCTAGTCAGGAGCTCATGATTCATGAAAGTCCATGGAAAATAAGAGTGATATACAGATTTTCTCTTTCTTTTTGAGAAAGGGTCTTGCTATACAACCAAGGCTGGCCTTGAAATAACTCTGTGGTCCAGGTTGGCTTTAATGTAATTATCCTTCTGTCTCAGCACCACCTTACTACTGCTACCGTAGAGTAGCATATATAGGAACAAAAATTACGTTTTTCTCTTTTTCCCCTTTGAACACTCTGAACTCTCACCAAAAATGTCTTTACTATATCAGTTACTCAAAATATTCTTGTTTGCAAATTCAAAGAATTTCAAACAAGAAAAAGAGGGTACTATTTGAGGGGAGAAAGAGGTTTAACAAGAGGGGATTCAGAGGGATGAGGGAGTACAGTGGAGGAGAAAAATGAATAAGAGCAAAATATAATAACATTTATGTTTGAAATGTCATAATGAAATCTATTACTTTATATACTAGTTTGAAAATGATTTTTTAAAAAATCTAAAGGAAAAATTTCTATTTTCCGCATGGATGATAAAGTGAAACTACACATTGTGTTACATATAGTTAATGAGAAAAATGTCTTAATTGAAACTCCAATTGAAAAAGTTAAGTTGCAACTGAGATAAAAGATTAACACAAATATCCATAGTACAAGACACTAAAAGCTAAATTTGTTACACAGTAATTATGTCCTCTGGAATGACTTTGACCTAATGTTGGAAGGAATATGCATTGCTTGCTGGCACAAAGTCATTCTAAGTCATGAGAGGGAAAAAGATTTAGAAAGACTTCAACCTCTGGCCAAGATAGAGAATATTTATCCTCCCACCTCAACAAGCAGACAAAATATGGAACAATGCTTTGCAAAAAATGTTGGGCTTGAAGCAGTAAAAGACTAGGATCTCAGAAAGATGAGAAACTTGAAGAGCCCTGTGCCTATCCTGGCTCATTGCATTTGACAGGCTGGGAGAACTGAAGAAAATTTCCTGAATTGAGGAAGCAGAAGGTCAGCCACCAATTTTACCTTTTCCAAAATTGCATTGCATTGGAGAGTTTTGAACAATCCACTCTAAAGGTAGAATGTATATAAAAAACATAATTTGAACATATGTTGCCTAGCAGAGAGGCTTTGAAGTTGCAGGCAAACACACAGAAATAGTCAAGTTACAGTAGAAAGTAAGTCATGAACTCAAGCCACCAAGAGATCTAAAGTCGTATGTTAATCTAAAAACAAAACAAAACAAACAAAAAACAAACAAACTAATAAAACAGCCAAGACTGTGGTGATATTTTATTTGTGCTCTAATAAATAAAGCTTGCATATAGATAAGAGGAAAAATCCAGCCACTATATTAAACATAGAGGCCAGGCAGTGTAGCATACACCTTTAATCCTAGCATTCGGGAGGCAGAGATTCATCCGGATCTCTGTGAGTTCATGGCCACACTGGGAACACATGTCTTTAATTCCAGTGCTAGTTAACCATAGAGGTCTGGAGGTCTGTACAGACAGACAGGAAGTGATAGAGTTGGGTGGAAAGAGGAAGTAAGATGGTAGGGCACAGAAAGATTTATAGGTGTGAGTATACAGGAAGTAGCTCTCTCTTGGCTGAGAACTTCCTAGCGGTAAGAGTGTGGCTGGCTTCTTTCTGCTTCTCTGATCTCTCAGTTTTCACCCCAATAATCTGGCTCTGGGTTTTTACTTAATAAGATCTTTTAAGAATTGTCTTACACCAGACTTTGGAGATAAAGTTGCTACTATAAAGATTGAAAGATATTTTGAACCATAAGAAAAATATAACAATTATATATAGAGAGGCAAGTATAAATTCCCAAAGTATATGAAATAAAATGTTAGAACTGAAGTGATGAATATACAATTCAACAATGAGCATTGCAGAACATAATGCTCCACTTTCAGTAATAGATAAAAAACAACTGGGAAGAGATCAACAAGAACATAGAAGAGAAGCTGGAGAGTACTCAGTGGTTAAGAGCCCTGAATGCACATATAGAGGACCCTGGTTCAATTCCCAACACACATATGGAAGCTAATAACCACCTGTAACTCCACTTCTAGGGGTTCCATTGCCTTCTTCTGACACCCAAAGGTACCAGGGACATGGGGGATATACACACATACATGCAGGCAAAACACTCATTCACATAAAATAAAATAAAAAAATCTTAAAAAAAAAGACAGCAGAGGACTTGAACAACAATGTATTCAAACTAGGCTTAACAGATTTCTAAAAAAAAAATATGTCTTTTGTTTTTTGCTGTTATATGTAAGATTATTTCCCTTTCCTTTCCTACCTCTAAGCCCTCTCATGTAACCATTCTTGATCTTTTTCAAATTCATGGCCTTTTTTTTTCATTATCCGTTGTTGCATACAGACATATATATGTGTGTATATGTATTATTGAATGGATCAAGAAACAGAATCCACTGATCTGTTGCCTAAAAGGCTTTCATAGAATACTTTTTTTAGTAGCAACAGAAGACGTATTATTCCAAAGAGTACCTGGGACATATTCTGAATGACATCATATGTTACTTAATAAAACAAGTCACAAAAATTTTAAATCTTTAATATCAAAAAAATGTATATCCTCTAACTGTATTGGAATGGAATAATGGAAAATTCACAAAAGTGTGGAAAGTGTCTAACACCTCCTGCAATAACCAATGGATAAAAAAATAAGTTGCCTTACTAGGCACCATACCCTTAAAGACAGCTGACTATCCATCTCCCAACAGCTTTTTCAATAACTCCTCTCTTAGAGGTGGAACTCTGTGCCCCTTTTCCATGCTGGGATTTGGTCTGACTTGAGCTTGCATGGATCTTGTGCATGTTGTCGTAACTGCCCAGCTGTATCTGGAAAATAGCTGCATTTCAGTATCCACCACCTCACTCTTACAATATTGCTGCAATGATCCCTGAAAGTTTGGAGTTCTGGGGTTGGGACGTAAATGTCTGGTTAAGTATGAGTACTCTACCATCTCTTATTCTGCCATTGGAATACCACACTTTCAGGAGTACATATAGTTAGCACAAATTAGACTTGTTTTTTAAAAAGAAGATGCAAAATTGGGTGGGTTAGAGAAGGGAGATTGGATCTGGGATGAGTTGGAGGAAGGGACTGAATGTATCAAAATATATTGGACTAAAGTCCCAAAGAACTAGTTTTTAAAAAATGAGAGGAAAAAAAGAGAATAAGATGCCACTTTAAAGTAAATAGAAATCTACCAATACTTACAGGGTATAGATAGACAGCATTTAGAGGGAATTTTATTTACAAAAATGTTTGTATTCAAAATCAGAGAGAGCAGATGAGATAATGGCTCAGTTGATAATAGCACTTGTTGCCAAGCCTGAGGATTTGAACTCCATCCCCTGCAGCCCACATGGTGGAGAGATCAGTATTCTTTAAATTGTCCTCTGATCTGCATGTGTATATCAGGGTGATCATATTCTTAAGGAAAAAAAGATGGGATAGAGAGATGTCTTAATACTTAAAACATTTGCTGCTCTTTCAGAGGACCTGAGTTCAGTTCCCAGCACCCAGGTCTGGTGGTTCACAATTGCTGTAACCCCTGTAACTCCAGTTTCAGGAGATCTGACGCCCTACCCTGGCCTCTGTGGGCATGCATACAAGTGGCATATATTTCCATACATACACATACAAAAATAAATAAATAAAATAGTAAAAATCAATCTTTAAGAAATGATGAAAAGGCAGAAAGAGCTCAAATCAGTAACCTAAGCTTTACCCAAGAATTAGTAATGAAAAACAATCTAAACTGAAAATAAGCAGAAGAAAATAATAAAATGTAGAGGAGAACCCAACGGTGTGGATAGTAGATAACAGGGAGAAATAACAAAACTGGAAGTTGGTTCTTGAGAAAAA
The DNA here is from genome assembly GCA_902168325.1 of Peromyscus nudipes. Lineage (NCBI taxonomy): Eukaryota > Metazoa > Chordata > Mammalia > Rodentia > Cricetidae > Peromyscus > Peromyscus nudipes. Next base: position 14,499 of record CABHPH010139070.1, read on the forward strand.
TCAACAAAATTGATACACCCCTGTTTAAATTAGCAATGAAAGAAATGTTGTTAACCTTAAAGAAATAACAATGGCTGCTGCAGAAGAACACTACGAAAGAGTGCATGCAAATCAATTAAATGCATTAGATAAAATAAGCTAAATCAGAGGATATAAACTGCCAAAATTGACACAAGTAAATGGAAACTGCATAGATGTAATAAATATTCAATCAAAGAAATACATAAAAAGCATAAAATTTGTGAAGGAAGAAATAAAACTAGGTCTGTTTGCATATAATACTATCTTACATAAAGAAGACCTTAAGGAATTCAGGAAAATATTACCAGAGCTAATAAATGTATTGACTAAAGTTTCAAAAACATTGTTAATACATGAGAGAGAGAAGAGACTTGTATTCTTAAACAGTAGCAATGAAAAATCTGTAAAATTTTTATATAGACACGGACACAATTTGATGAAGAAGTTCTTTTCAACAAATACACTTGAGATGACTGGGTAGTTTATGTAAAAGAAGTTAGACCCTTGTCTCACACTATATGTAAAAATTAATTCAAAATGGAACAAATACCTAAATATAAGAGCTAAACTTAGATAATCCTTAGAAGAGACCATGCCCTAAAATTATGAAAGGATTGTTTGGATATAACAGCAAAAACAAAAGAAACAGTAAGTAGCTAAATGAGAGTTCAACAAATTTCAAAGTTCCTGAGTTTTAAAGATCACCATCAACAAAAAGTCAGGCACCTCAGCACTTAGGAGGCTGAATGAGGCAAGAACATGAAAAAATGTTGGGAAATTGCCTATTTGATAAGGACTTGTTTCTATAGTATGTCAAGTATTCTTACACCCAACAAGAGACAGATAACCCAATTTCAAAATGGGCAGAGCATCTGACTACATATTGTTTTAAAGAAGGCATTCGAATTATCAACAACTGTAGTGAGTCATTGGGGAAATCAAAGTTGGTTGTTAATCTGACGTATATAACAAGACAGTTTCAAGAAAACAAAACAAAAAACAAAAAAAAAACCCAAAGAACGGAAAAAAAGAAAACGGAAAAGTCAGTAAGCTGGATAAGACTGTAGAAAAACTGGAACCCTAGTACTTGCAGGTAGGAATGTAAAATAATGTAGCTATTGTGAAAAGTAGTTTGGTAGTTTTTCAAGAATTTAAATATAGAACTAATATACACCCCCAAAACACTATTTTTCAGTGTATATCTGAAAGTGGTGAAAAAATTTAAACAAATAGTTGTGTATGGGGGTCCACATCAACATTCACAAGCAGCAAAAGGCAGAAGCTGTCCTCAGTGAGATAAACAACACAGCGGTTTATCCACACAACGTATTCTTATGCAACACAAAAAAGGAATGAAGCACTCACACATGCTCTAATGCGAATGAAGCTTGAAAACATATGCTAAATACAAGAAACCAGGTGAGAAAGATCGAGTATTGTATGACTCTCTTCATATGCAATATCCAGAATTAGCAAATCCATAGAAACAGAAAGGAGATTAGTGGCTATCAGGGTCTTTAGAGAAGACTTAGGACTGCTTAAGGGATATGTGGTTATTTTTTGGGGTGAGGAAAATGTTTTGGAAGTAGATAGAGATGGTGATTGGGAAACTTTGTGAATGTAGTAAACACTGCTTAAATTATTTCTCTTAAAATACTTATTTTAAAGATCAAAGAATTGAACTATTATTGCATGGTACAACACTGATGCAAGTTTTGAGCACATGACAGTAAATTATGGAAGTCAAAGGATCATATAGTGTATGATTATATCTCTATAAAATGTCTGGGATAGACAAATCTGTAAAGACAGATGTACATTAGTGGTTTCATAGAGTTGAAGGAGAATGGGGTGGGGAAACAATAACAGCTAATAGGCATGAAGATTTTTGGGCAGGTGCTCAAAATGTTCTGGAATTAGATTGTAATGATAATTGAAGCTTAAGAATATGGTAAAACTATTAAATTATACTTTTAAAATAACGTCTATATAATTTGAGTTCTATATGACGACAAGAGAATCTACTACTTAAGCAAAATAATGACAATGCTGTGTGGGCTTATAATGCATAAGAAATATATAGAAAGTATAGTATATGAAAACCACCTAAAGCTTAAGATCAGAAAATTGAAAGTATGTTCCCGTAATGCTGTTACATTCATGAGATGGTATTATATGACGTGAACATAAACTGTTAGAAGTTAAAGATGTATATTATAAACTGCAGAACAGTCATGAGATTAAAGAAAGAAAGGTAAGTAATATGTTATGAAGGTGATAAAAATGGAATCAGAAAACATATTTAATATAAAACAAGGCATTAAAAGTGAACAAAATACGAATTGGATCAACAGCAAAGTTCATTAAGCCAGGCATTGTGGTGCACACCTGCAATGCTAGTATTTGGGAAATTGAGGCAGCAAGATTGTTAGTTAAAGGCCAGTCTGAGCAACAAAGATGGAAGCTCTATAACAATATTGTCTAGTTCTACAAAGAAGTTTGTCTAGTTATACACACCCTTGGTATGTGTACTTTAAGTATACAGAAACGAGTGTAAAGTAAAGTAATGGGGAAAAGGGTCTCAGGTTAATACTAACACAAAGAAAGCTGGGAGACTACATTGTTTTCATGCAGACTTTATTGCAAAAATAATAATTTTTGTTTGCCACATTACCAACATCATACTGGAAAAGAGATCATTTCATCAAGAGGACAGAGTAATAAAACGTACTTATGTACCTACTAAAAGATTTTCCAAGTAGACAAAGCAAAACTAGATAAACCTGCAAAGAGAAATGTCTCCACATATTCTGCTTGCTTATAAAGGATAAAAGAAAGTAGGTTTTGGGGAAGGAAGTACTGGTGAAAATGGATATGGGCTGATAGCACTTTCTGCTACATTGGGGAGACTTTTTTATATTGCTGCTGGTACAAGGGAAAGCATGAGCTACCAGCCACCTTGGAAAGTACAGTCAACATATGGACATTGTTACAGCCAGCAACCTCAAAGCCAAGCTGCTTTTTTTTTATTTCTTAATTATCATTAGCTAACCAAGGTTTTATTTCGACATAGATTCTCAGTTTTTCTTTAACTTTTTTGGCTTCTTTAATCTCATAGACTACTACGTACTGTCTGGTTCACTTGGCTTGTTCCATTTATCTGATTCCCGGTCTCATTTTCTGCTAAAGAGAACCAAACAAGGAAGGCAAGTTAGGGTTAAGTTAAGTTACAGGTAAGGAAATAAAGTTGCTTCTCTGTGTGTACGCCGTGTCAATAAAATATAATAAACTTTCCAGTTGGAATTAAAAAATAGTTTCTGCTTTGTCAGTAGAACTGTTTTCAGAATTACACAAGTGGTCCTTGTGTGGTCACTAGTAACAATAGAGCGTTTGCAAATCAGAAAATTCAAACTCCAGGAGCTTATCTGTATTCAAGAGCCTCGAGGAAGTTCACAAGTTGGGAATCAAGCCAGAGCCACAAAGTTTTCTTTATCTGTGGAGACAGAGTGGATGAACGTGATTTCCCTACGGCAAAGTGGACTCATTACAAGCTCTCTGTTTCCAAGGGATAACTTGAAAGGGTCTCCCGTGCTGCACTGATGACAGGAAACACATTCATTCTTACTTGGGAGCCAAGACTCCCCAAACACACATTTTATCACAAGGCAGAAATCCCTGTAGTAGACTTTTATTAATTTCTATCACACTCAGCATTCTGGTGGTTTGTTTGTTTGTTTGTTTGTCTGTTTATTTATTTATTTATTTATTGTGTGTATGTGTTGTGTGTTGGTGTGCGATGTTGGCAAATGATGCTATGATGCTGAGGTATAGCATGTGATAGGCAAAAGGATACTGATTGAATAATATCTTCATCCCTGGATTCTGAATTTTGTAAAATAGGACAATTTAGTGCATAAAGGTGGTAATGAAATTTTGAGTGAAAATGAATTAGTACTTTGTCTCAGATTTGGGGAAATTTAGTTGACCACTCCAATGCTCATCTTACACATCTGTAAGTTGGAGACCATGCTAGTATCACTTGAATACACCAGAGTTACTAAGACTCAATTGAGATATGGAAAGAATGAAATTTTAATGAGGCCTGATTAACATTAATCATTACTCTCACTGCTGGATATTGAGGTATTATTGGTAGTTTTCCTGAGAGCCTGATCAAGGATCATAATAATGTGTCAAAGGAAGACATGAAGATTTGAAATCTGGGCTTCCAATTGTGTCTCATGGCAGAACTGGTGTTAGCAAATACTTTGTTGACCATGAAGCAGAACTGGCAATAGCAAATGCCTTATTGACCCTGAGAAAATTAACCAAAAAAAATTCACTTGAAAATGAAGAATGTTAATTTTTTGGTAGGTTCTATGTGGCACTGGTTGAAATTAGGGGTAGTCTCAGACAACCCATGGCCTCCAATTCCAGGTTGGAGTTCTGTAATTTCTACTGGAAGCATTTTCTCTGGCACCCTAGAGGGCCACAGATCTGAAGGACAGATGTTCTTGAAGCTAGAATGAGTAAACGTCCCATTTCTCAGCTAGTAACATTTGGGCCATTTCATTGGCTTGCAGGCATGCAGACGTAATTTGACAGATTTTCTCTTGGAAGTAGCATTACCATGAATTGACTCTGTGGAGCTCTCAAAGATCAGTTGTTGGTATTCAGAAACTAGTCTGCTCATGGGACAAGTGAGCTTGTTTTGCATTTGTAGTAGGACCATCCAAGCCAAATGGCCAAAGGAAGAAGTCAAAGTGCATAACTCAAAGATCCTATGTTTGGGAAAAGTAAAGAATTTTGCACCAAAATGAACACATTTTTGTCCCATTTCACCCTAAGAAATGTGGAACAAAGCTCCCAATACATTGTACTAAGCCAGGTTTTAAATTAAGTGGTGGACTGTATTTCCATTCTACTGAAAGATCCTTAATCATGCATACGCATATTTGCTTTATAAATTAATCCCAATTTACCATCAATAGGTATCATCCCTACATTTTGGAAACTAGAAGCAGAGCTGTATTAGTCACATTATCAATAGTACTGAGACCACACACTTACAATAGACAAGAGTTTAATTAGCAAAATACAGTAATTAATGAATCTATGTCTATCAGAATAGCAAGAGCCAACTTGTAGCCACACCTAGACCACAAAGGATTATTAGAAGGGGATGACTTGAATGAGACAGGAAGATAAGAAGAACAAGTTTTTCCAAGAGAAATAAGGACATTCCATTGAGGGACACAAAACAACCTGAAGTGACCCTACAGAGAGGGAGCTGTGAAAATAAATACCCTAATCCCACTAGTGTCATTCCCCTGCCCCCTCACTATCCTGCCTGAGTATCCTGCTGATTGAGCCCAGAAGCCAGAGGGCTTGGGAATCCTCTATGTGCAAACAGCGGGGTGAAGAATGTGATGTGAATCTGAAGTGGTGAATAATGACAATGGACACAAAAGATATGCTACCACCTATTTGCTTTTCTGTAGGTTCAGGTGTTTGGCAAGCTGTCTTCTCAGGGAAATAGAGAACTAAGATTACCCAAATGGGATTTGGGTCTGTTCATGTATTGAGGAAAAGGTTGGCAAACAAGCTTCTTCCGAATGAATATCTACTATTGGTAAATACCCAAGATTTGTACTAGAGTCAGGAGGAGTTGTAATCCAAGACATAATAGCATTTCTGTTCTGCCTATCACACATTGTGATAACCACATATCTTCTGGTTGGGTGTATACTGGATTACTATTTGTTGTGGTATGATAGGGTCAATAAGCATCCAATGATTGCTTGTTAACATACACTTTAGAGGACAGGCTTATCTGGGTTCAAGTCCTTCACTGTATCAACATGTGAGTTATTTCCACCACGGTAACCTTCAAAGAACCATGCATAATTCTAAAAACAAATAACCCCCCCAAAATATTACACTTAAAGCAACAATGGTATTAAATTTTTAAATACTATTCAGTTTATTTTGAAGCTACGTAGGGGTGAACATGGCCAAATAGCCCAGCTTGAGAAAAGAGATTCTCTGCTCACTAAAGCCAACTGAAGTCTTGGCCAAACAAAAGTGGTTTCTTTACTTGTGTGTTGAGAGGTTAAGGAAGTGCTGTTAGAGCCAACTGCTAATTAAGCTAAGAATGAAACCTTTGACATTGAAGATGTCTTTTCAATTTGGATGCAGATACTGAGAAACTGTGCCATCCCTTATAATTATTTTCTACTGGTTTTGATTTTTATGACAATGAAGAAACACATGAAGCTTAAAACATGGGCTAAAAGTTAATACACACTCATTGCCATCTTCAACAATGGGCTCAACAAGTCTTTACACATGCTGGTACATTTTTTATAGGCAACAGTGCCATCTTGTGTTAACTTCTGTATAACCTGGTAATGGCGTGGAGTGGCCAGTGAGTTTTTAATTAACCACGCTAATTGATGCAAAGAACCTCATTGGTACCATAAGAATTGGAAAGTCGTTTTCAAATTTCATGGGAAGGGAAAAACACTATGGAAGCACCAACTGTCCAATACAAACTGTCCAATAAAGACTCTGTTGGAAGCAATGAGTACTACATCAACATGGCAGATCAAGCCAACCTAAGAAAGGCAGACACACTTATGATCTCTGTCTGTCTGTCTCTGTCATCTATCTAGTCTTCCAAAAGTTAGAGGTATCCATGGAACAAGTCTTCCATCTAGCAGTAGAATGCTTGGAGTTGCTCCTTATGTAACAGGTGAATAATGAAATAAATTTATTAACTGGTTAAAAAAACATTTGACACATAAACATGTTTGGTAGTAAAATGAGCTGATTTAGCAGAACAAATGATTCACTGTTGGCCCAAGTGGTAAAACCATGCATTGTGAATGGCTGTAATACTCCTCAAAGGTAATTCCTAGAATAGCTAGATTCATAACAGTTTTTGAACAATCAGTGTCAAGGGAGGGTCAACAATATCAAAGTGCTTTACTGGGTTGGGTTTGTGTACTCAAACAACACAACAGGGCTGGAGAGAGGTAGAGGCTTTAAGAAACACAAATATTATCTGCACATGCAACAATCTAAAAGTTAAAGGCTCTTGTTGGAAGTGAAATTTCAATCAGGCATATGTGAGTGAGGACTCAAAAATTCACATTTGCTCTTGCAACTCAAGGAGCAACATTCAGATGTATGCCATGTTAAAAATGATCTGTGGAATGGACATAGGAGTTCAGCTAGAATTACACATCAGTGTTTTCAAGGATTGCTCTACATGAAGAAAAAGAAAGCTGAAATAGTTATTATTGCTTAGGTTCTACAATTTGCCACCATACTTTCTAAGCTTCAGATTGCCCATAGGTTCATATTGGGATTTACAATTTTAAGAAATTGTTTTGATTGCTGTATTTTTAGCTGTCACACAAACTTTATTATAAAGGCTTTAAAAGTCCTTTTATTTTTAACAGGTCCTTGGTTGTTTTAGAGAGCTAGATGTGGCTCATTCTTAATTATTAGAAATATTAACTCACTAATCTATTTTAAACATTATTAATGAATTATTCCATAAAGAGAAACTTGTTCTTTACTATCCATCAATACAACATTGTCAAGAAATTTGCTATCAGCAGAGCATCTTCCAGAAGTTTATTTTTGCCCATGGGAAAAAGTTTCCATTGCTGTATATTTTCTGCCAGCAATCAGAATGATCAGAGACACAGAAACAAATTGCCTGAGAAAGGAACATTTGATGTAGCAATATAAATGAGAATGATTTTACACTTATGCCGAATAGAGAGACAATGAGCCATAATTACAACATATAACTTTAATTAAGTTGATATTGGTGAATTAAAAAACACCCAGTGAGAAGATGACAGTTAAAGAAATAAGATATCCTATGACTATTCATAATAAAATGTTTAAAATAAAAAGTTTTTTAAAACCCATTAGCTTTATGTAATTGAAGAGAGAAGACTAATCAAATACTGTCTTCTTACTCAAGTGAGCCTGAAAAGAGAGTAATTCTTACATGAGAAGCACCAGGATAATAAGAAACCTTACTTATTATGGGTAAATTTTGTTTCTCAAAATTGTTGGGAACAAGCAAAAACAAGATATAAATATTTGAAGATGGGGCATCTGATCATGAGTGTCTTGGAAAACGTAGAAAAAAGGATTGCTCCATTGGATATGATAACTTGATATGCAACATTAAACCATTAAAACTCTGATCAAAGTCACTTAAATGATGTATTTTTTTAAAGTCAGTTAATAACTTGGGGGATAAAAGTCCCAATTAATTTGCTTTCAGTAGTAAGTCAATGAAAGGATAAATTCTCCCCCATGTAAAATCTTGCTGTCTATAGTGTAAGCTTTCATACATTTTCGGTAAGGAAGGGTTTATATTAGATCACATTTAAATGACTCAACATTTTGAACTAAGAAGTTGTTTACAGAATATACACATTCTTTACTTACAGAGCAAAATAAGATTAACACCTTTCTATCAAAAACCTGGTGTACAGTAGGATTAGTAGCACCATGAAAAAGAATTCTTCCTTAAACAGCAGTCTTTAATTTGACTCAGTATGATTCTTCCCTTCATTGAATTTTTAATGTGCCATTTTAGTAACTGGGCAAAATATAGAAGCTTCTTCATCTTATAATCCTTGAAGAATGTTATTCTGGACCCCAAAAGTATAGTCCCTTCCCCGTTTCTTTCATAAGAAGTAAGACCTTGCTCTGGCACATTGCTGAGGTACATCTGAATCTCCGTGGTTACTAGTCAGCATGTCATAGAGTGTAGTAGCACCATTGGTGGCAGCAGTGGTAAAGTTGGGGGACAGTAAGGGAGACATTGCATTCTGGGAATCACATATAATAATTATATATATATATATATAAAATCACATTAAAAAACACAAAAAATTCTTCAGCATGTTATGTCCTCTTCATGCATACTTGACATCGGCTAATACGTGTCCTTAAGTCTCCTGCTTTCAGTGTCTCTGACTGAGGTTTACTAGGAAATAAAAAAATGAAACAATCAGCTTTGCTTTTCTGATTTCAATTCTATACACTTCTGCTATTTCAATTCTATTACAGGCATGAATTAACATCTAAGACATTCTCCTTCTGGTAAGCAGCTTTCCCAGAGACCTAATGATTTATATCTATCTGATGTGTGTGTATGTGTGTGTGTGTGTGTGTGTGTGTATGTGTGTGTGTATGTGTATATGTACAAGTATACCTGCTGCCACAGCATGAATGTAAAGGTCAGAACTAATTGTGAAACTGGTCCTCTCCTTCTACTGTGTGGGTCCCAGGGACATAACTTAAGTCATCACACTAGGTGGCAAGTTTCTAAACCTGCTGAGTCATCTTGTTAGACCTTAATAGTTCACTAATACATTGATTGTTATGGATTCATAGCCATTACTGATCACAAGTACTCAAAAACTGTTCTGTTGGTGTACATTAACTATATATATATATATATATATGTATATAGTGATGAGTTCCAAAAAGAAATTTTCATTCAAGTTTATCATATACTTTCACTCATACCCATACCTTTCCCTTTCTCCTCATTTTCATAGTCCTTTTCCTTTCCCCAGACAATCTTGTTTCCACTTAATTTCATGTGTGTGTGTGTGTGTGTGTGTGTGTGTGTGTATTTAATATCCAGGATTCAGAAATGAGATCGAAAATATGGGTAATTATCTGAGTTTATTTTATTTTGAATATCATGGTTCTTGGTTTCATACATAATTTAATTTTTCATGGCAGAATAAAACTCCACTGTACATCTATACCTCATTTTCTGTATCTTCACATGTATTTCTGTGACTGCTTTCCCCACTATTTTTATCTTCGTATATTTGTTTCTCTGCTGTTGTTTTTTGTGATACCTTTCCTAATATTCATAGGATGAGAGAAGTTCAGACAATCGATGAGCAATACGTGATAAATATCATATGAAAAATATCAAGAAGGAAGCAGCAGCACATAAAAATAAAGACAAACTTCAAAAGATTGAGGTAGTCAGAAATATAAACATCATGTGTTATTTTATTCCTTCAAAGACTTGGGATGAAGTCCCTGAAAACATTCTTAGAAAGAGAATTGTGAGGTTGGGATAGACAATACAAATTATAGTTTCAGTCCTTGAAATGGTCTCATTTTAGTAGACCAACTCCTGACTTTTTTTTGTTATTGAAAGGGTAATACTGGCCGGGCGTTGGTGGCGCACGCCTTTAATCCCAGCACTCGGGAGGCAGAGGCAGGTGGATCTCTGTGAGTTTGAGGCCAGCCTGGGCTACCAAGTGAGCTCCAGGAAAGGCGCAAAGCTACACAGAGAAACCCTGTCTCGAAAAACCAAAAAAAAAAAAAAAAAAAAAAGAAAGGGTAATACTGAGATACCTGTAATCACACTTACCTGACATTAGCAAGGTCTGTTTCTATATTACAAGTAAGGTAGATGTGCTGAACAAGCTAAGACTAAAGAACTAAATCCAACAAATTCCTAAAATTTACAAGGGATATCCCACCATTAATAGGTTCTCTCTTCCCTAGTATCAATGAAGAAGGCTCTAGGCCTGAACTAAAGCCATAAGCAACTTACCTGAACATGTCTGACATATCAACAGTGGCCAGCCAAAAGCTATATGAATTGGCATAGTAGTTGCACGTCCCCCGCCCGTGACACTCGATGAAGGGAGCTGAACGAAATTCTTCCAAACAGGAACCAGGAGAGGCTAAGGCTTGGCCCGAGCCTTCTGCTCCTGCACTTGTATGCTAAAAAAGATAAGGAAAATATTCCACAACATATATGTGCTATAATACTTTAGTGATTATTCAATAATATATACCTAACATGGCCACTAATTAGAATGCAATAAAAAAGCTAGGACTAAGGGTAAGAGAACAGTATCCACATCAAGAGCAGTCAATAAAAGCAATGAGCATAAATATATAATCTATGTATTATATTATAATATACAGTATATATACTTATATATAAATGTATAATACATAAAATGTATTACAGAAAATGTGGGAGGGAGAACACAGTGCTTGGACAGAGGCTATTTAGTATTCAAGCTTATTACTACACAAGTGACTGAGCTGTCTCAAGTTGGGAGAAATAGATATATGATGGAAGGCCAACTGTGATGAGAAAAGCAAGGATGGGTGCTCCATACCATCATGAAGGAATAACCAATCCACAGGGAGTCCCACCCCTGAGGACAATGTGGAATTTGAATAGTCTGGCTGTGAACTGCAATTACCACAGCTGGTGCCTCACATACTGCACATCTGGTAAAGGAAAGGAAGAGAGAATATGATTTACAGAGTGAATATGTAGGAAACAACAATCATTCTTCAGAAGCCTTCGTATTATAGAGGCCCTTGACTGTGTTCACAATGATCAGAAGAGGAGAAAAATGCACTTGAAGGATCATTTTTGCATAAGAACTCTCTTCCCACATGCATAATACATTTATAAGCAAAAATTGCAAGCCTTTTTTCAAGACATTGTAGTATTACAACTATTGCATTTTTGTTTTCCATTGTGACATAAATTTGCTACAGACTTGTGTAGTCAATGCTGTAATTGCTGTAGGAGTTTGGCTTACTGTGCTCTACATACTTGCTGTCAAAGTGCCCAACTGGATGTAGACACTTAGTAATGCTATGACTATGGTAAGAACAATGTCTAGTAAACTGGAAAAGACAAGAAGCAGATATTTTCTCAATCTCCACCCAGTATCCTTCCTCCAAAAGACATTTATTGAACATTTGGCCGTATTTGGGTAAGTACAACAGACCCAGAATGGCTGGGGAGGTGCCCAGGAAGTAGGAGAGATGTGGTTGAAAACTATAAAATAAGTAAAAACAGCCATAGAATAAATATTGCTGCATATATCTACATTTTAATAAAGAGCATGAGGGAACATCTTGAAAGATGATGGAGGTTGATTTAGCAAAATGTATCTGCATAATACATAATATATTATGGAAACTTTTACTCCATAAATTTGAGACTGAAAAGAAATTCTCCCCTACACACTTGCGTGCATTGCTATGTTCCTCCACCCCCAACACACGCACAGATTTAGGTAACTATATGACCAAGGGAACTACGAATTTACTAATCAAGCCAAATTAGGTTGCATCTTTGTATTCAATGTCAAAGAAATTTGACTTAGTTTCCAGAACCCTGTATCATGATCACAATAAAAGTAGCACTATCCAATATTCTCAAGAGATTGATTTAAGTTACTGTTCCAATGTGGAAAACCCCCAGGAAATCTCTGTTAATGGGACCAGCCTCGATTGGTTACTTTAAGGGAGTGCCAAATCTTATCTATTACTTCAACTCCCAATTTCTGTTTATCATAATAATGTGATGTGTGTCTCTCCCTGTGAGATATAATCCAGTCACATCAGAACAATAGCTATTTAGTATAACAGAACTCTATCCAAGGGCCATCCCTACACAATTCAAGTATACTGATAGTGCCTTAATCTTCCCTAAACTTTATCTTAATATTTTTTGAGCGATGGTAGTGCTGCTCATTATAATATACCAAATCAATTCCAAGCTATAATTTGGCAGTTAAAGCATTCTGCTATCTGTGCTCAAGATAACTTTCTAATCTTTTCTTCCTATGGAAACTTTAAATACTAAATTCTTAAGACATTTGTCTATTATCCATTCTCATTTTTCTCTCCTACTATGACTTTCCTTTACAACTACATGTGTATCTAGTTGTTTTCCAATATATCAAAGACAGATCAGTACATTTCTTTGAGATACATATCCTCAGATTTCTCCTGTTAGAATTAAACATCCTTTTCCTCTATACTTTTGCCAAATGTTTTATTTGATCTTTTGTAGCACTTAGCCTAAGCTGGATACACACCACATTAGTACAAATTTGCACAAATATATACAAATATATTTGCTTAATGACTAGACTGTGAGTTCTCTTTATATTAAATTGTTTGTCATAAGACCTGGTCAAAAGTTGATCTCCAAGAAACATAGTTCAAACTAAATACTAGGTTATTAAAAATCACTCTTGTATATGTAACGTGGGATGAACAGCATTGATTATCCATTTTAGACTCATTTCTTATTAGCTAAACTAAGCTGGGATTGGTAAAAGTCAAAGCTAAACCAGTGCCTCACCGACTAATGAATGGCTGGATGCTTTGGCCCTTTAGGGGTTCCATACTCATTGGCATGGGCTCTGGGGTGGAAAGCCAGTAAGAATAGTCATTTCTTGAAGCAAAGTTACAAACATTGTTAATGTTGCAGAACATGAAAGGCATGGTACTGAATCGACGAAGGCAGCTGCCAGCAGTTCCTAGAAAGAATTGAAAAGAAAAAGATGAAGGAATACATTATGATGTCTAGTTTTTCCTAAAATCATAAAAAACAATGCTTCATAACTAAATTGGTGCATATTCCTTAGATTAAAAAACATGGTTTTTTGAAATCCTAGGATTCACTCATGTTATCATTTATAAAATCAAAACGTATTTTACAATGTATGCAGATTTTTTTGTTATAGATAATTACATATTCCACAGTGTTGTTTTTAAATTGGTTATGGATCCTACAAACAATGGTGTTTATTGAAGAACTTCTATACATTTTTGAGTACACAGAAAAGACACACACCAAATCTTTGCAGACTCTACCAATGTCATATTCCATGCTGCCCTTTTTTCTAAGGTATGTTCAGTATGTATCTTGTGTGGGCTAGCAATCTCTTCAAGTGTATTAATAATATTAATAATAATGCTAACCAACTACAGACAGGTTTAGAGATAAACCAAAAGTGAAAGAAACAAATGTGAAAGAAGACGGAAAAATTGCAGGAAGAACAAAGAAAAGGATAGTTAAAGTCCAATTGATGTGTAATCTAGATTCCCACTCAGTGCCCTGAGACATCCCTCATACCTACAAAGTTAGCAAAGCACACCTCTAGGTGTGTCAGCGTTTCCTGATAAAGGAAAGCCCATCTGGAATATGGACGACACCATCCAATAGGCTGGGGCTAAAAAAGGGGAAAAAAGAGATAGGGAAAGAAGAAAAGCCCACAAGCACAGGCTCTCATTTCTTTACTTCTTAATCACTATGAAATGAGCATATCTGCTCTTCAATACCCTTCCACCATGATGTTTTGAATCATTAAGGCTAAACAGTGACACTAGCTGACATGGAATGAAACTATGACACTATGGGACAAAATAAATCCTTTATCTGTCTCCCCCTCCCCCCTTTATTTATTTAATTTTTTTTTTTTTTTGGTTTTTCAAGATAGGGTTTCTCTGTACAACCCTAGCTGTTGTGGAACTCAATCTGTAGACCAGGCTGTGTAATGAAGTAGCTGCTATACTGTATAGAGCCCAGGACAACTGCTTCCTTACTAAGCTAAATAAAAGGAAATATGGTCCCTTTGAAGTCATCTTGCCTTAAACCAAAAATGATACCTTGTACTAGCTACAATGATTTTAATTTGAACTTAAAATTGTGCATCCTTCGTGCAGGGAGGAGGGGCTTGGACCTGCCTCAACTGAATGGACTAGGCTCTGCTGACTCCCCATGGGAGACCTTGCCTTGGAGGAGGTGGGAATGGGGGGTGGGTTGGGGGAGAAAGCTGGGGGTCAGGAGGAGGGAAGAGAGGGGGATCTGTGTTTGGTATGTAAAATGAATAGAACATTTCTTAATAATAAAATAAAAGTTAAAAAAATTATTCATTTAAAGTGACTGTAGTTAGTTGGCCTTGACATGCTCTTCAATTTGAAAGCCCCAAAGAACAGAGTTATGCACTTTGTCTAAGGTCACTCTAGGCCATATTTTAAAAATAAATACAAAATGCATAGAAAGAAATTCAGTGCCAACTGTCTTACCCAAGTCTTGACCATGGGCTCTTTTATTTCCTTGTACATATAAGAGAGAAAAGCCTTCATAGATATGGACTGTTCCCTGTGGGCATTGTGGTGCATCTGTTGTTTGGCTGTGGCGTGTGATGAGGAATCCATGGGCAACTGAGATGGTTCCAGGGGGACCTGGAGGTCCTTGCAATCCATCTGGTCCTGGGGGACCATCCAATCCACGGGTACCTATTTGTATGAAATCATTAGTGTACAAGATTAAGTAAGCTCTTAAGCCACTATTGTGGCTATTAACAAAGCATAATGACTTAATTTGATTAGTTAATTTATTCAATATTTATATAGTATCGATAAAAGCATTGTCATGTATAATGACAGAGAGACAAATAAGATTATTTCCTTTGCCCCCAAAGAGATTGCATTTATTTCCTCCTGGCATTGGCTGAAGACACAAATCACTAAAATTCTAGAAGAATAAAGTTTTAGGTAGGGAGAAGTGATGCCTATGGTATATTATCTGTTCTCTTGCTATACTAAGGGAGTTTGAATCTTATGACCAAATTTCAACCAGCTGTTTTGTTTATCAACAGGAAAAGAAGGGTATGGTTTCTGTAGTTTTTCTAGCTTCAATACTGAACCATTTTCCTTTCAATACATCTGGAGAATTGTTCTGAAGGATACTTCAACTGAATTGCTTAGAAAATAGGTAACATTCTTAAGAAGCCTTCAAAATGCATCATTTTAACATACCACTGGATCTTCTTTGCATGAACTTATTTAAAAGTTATTATATCTAGGCCATTAACCACAGTGTGTGCTGATTTTTGCTTTTAAGACACTTCATAGCAATGCCTGAGATAAAAATGTCACTAATTTGTTCATTCTCTGGAAATACAAAGTTACTGAATTGGCAGTGTTGGCTCTACAAAGGCCCACATGTACCACTACTTTGTATTGTCACCAATGATACTTTTTCCTAACATAGATTCTTTGTGTTTATATTACCTTGTTTTATACATATATGCGTGTTTGTATGTGTATGTACATATATATATATAACCTAGAGTTATTAACATATTAACAATCTATTGAGTTTATAATCTTCCTACTTTTTTTGTTGTTGTTTTCAAGACAGGGTTTCTCTGTCTAACTCTGACTGTCCTGGAACTCACTCTGCAGATCCAGGCTGGCCCCAAACTCATAGAGATCTTCCTCCCTCTGTGTCCCTAGTGCTGGGATTAAAGGTGTGAGCAATCATATTAGTTTTTTTTTTACAAGTTTAATCAAATACTTTTTGGAAGTAGGTTAACTTCAGATAGAAATTTAGGAACTTGAGTCTCAGTCCTCAGGAGGCTGAAGTAAGAAGTTGGCCATGTAAACCCAGGCTGCATTGTAAGGACTGAGCCAACCATCATTATATAGTGACATATTGAGTCAAAATACAAAACAAGAGGAAGTAAACTTAATAGATACCAAAGTCAATATTGACTTTTGTTTGTTTATTTGTTTAAGACAGGGTTTCTCTGTGCAGCTCTGGCTTTCCTGGAACTTATTTTGTAGATCTGGCTGGACTTGAACTCAGAGCTCACTCTGCCTCCTGAGTGCTGGTATTAAAGGTGTGCATCACCATTGCCCTGCTCCGAGGTCAATATTGTAAAGAGCATCTACTGATTACTGACTTAAAAAATCTGTATATTAATATATATTCTCAGCATGAGACTTCACCATGATCTTCAAAGTTCTATGGTGATTGTTTAATTTACTGCATTTATGGGAAAATAGTTTTCTGTAATATTATAACACGAAGAAAGATTTTAAAATTGTTCTAAGGTAGTTAAGGGATTTAAATAAACACACTGAAAATTAGCTGAGTAGAGCTGTCTCAATAGTAACCTGCCCAGTACACTCAAGTCCTAGGTTTAAAGCCCTGCTACAATATAATAAAATAAATGAAAATAGTTCAACTATTAACTACTTTGAGTACCTGGAAGAATATCTTGGATTTCTAGTGCTTTATATACAAGCAAAAGCAAAGCAACACTTTTATGCTTGTCTGGTATAGTACATCTCCTTGGATGTGCCTTCCTATTTTTCCCCAGCTCTGAATGTGACAGCTAGCTCTGCTCTCTCAATAAGAAGTTCTCACAGTTCCAAGTACAGCCCCACATCCAGAGGTCTTGAAAACACAAACTTTACAACCAGCAGCACTGTTTTAATCATTTTACCTGGCTGTCCTGGCAGACCTGGGTCTCCTTTGCGCCCTCCTGCACCGTCAAAGCCTGGGAGTCCATTGCGCCCTGGATCTCCTGGAGGGCCAATTGGACCTACAGGAAAAGAAATGGATGTTCAACACAATCAAGGCTTGTAAATCAGCATGCCCAGAGGAGTTCAAAAAAAATATGGTTGGGCCTAAATGATGGTTGCACATGAGATTTTAACATTTTCAAGAAGAGGAGAAGTGAGACCTGTGGTAGGCTGGTATTTCATTCCTAGCTGAGACTATTATTGGCAGAGACAAACTTTTAACATGTAAGAAGCAGATTAAGGGGATGTTCTCAAATAGATCTTAAACAATGATCCACCAAGGTACCTGGTAAGCCTTGAGGGCCTGGAAGTCCTGGTGGACCTTTCAATCCAGGTTGGCCAGGAACCCCTGGAGGACCAGCATCTCCTTTGATTATAATGCTCTGTCCTGAAGGACCAGGTAACCCGGGAGGACCTAAGAAGCAAAGCCACAAATGTGAAGATGGCGAAGAGAACTGTCAGAAGAAACTTGGATGTGAAACTGGTCTATGGTCAGAAGATGTATTTGTATGACAAACAAATAAGCGAAAAATATGTAACTGCTGCAACTGCTGCCACATTAAACAGAAGTTTATTTGAGGAAACTGCAATTATTTAATCAAGAAAATCAAAACTAGCCCATGTCAGCCTTCTGGCCTACCTTCCAGGAGTCCTCACCAGCAAGGACACTCCAGACTCACACAGCAACTCCATCTTCCCATGCTGAGAACTCCTGCCCTCCTCATCTCTAGGCAGAGAGCCTAGTTCCAGCTGCCAATTCTATCCATCTTTGCCAACTCCACCCAACTCTGTTCTCAACTCTTCAGTAAAGTGGCACAGATTAACAGACTGGATCAGAAAAGAAGATACATCTTTTTTGTTACCTCCAAGAAACATACCTAATGACTAACGATAGATACCATCTTAGAGATGGAAAAAGATATTATAATAAAATGAGTCTAAAACATAAACATAGTATAGCTATTCTGATATCTGATGAAATAGATTTAAAATCAAAACTAATCAGAAGAGATAAGGAGGAAAACTTTATACTCATTAAAGGAAAAATCCAACAACAGGACACTGCAATCTTAACCATATATGCACTAAACACAGGTTATAAATGGCTAAGAATCATTTTTTAAAAATGCTTAATATCTTTAGCCATCAGGGAAATGCAAATTAAAACTACTTGGAGATTCTGTCTTACCCAGGCAGAATGTCTAGAATACAAACAAAATACACACACACACACACACACACACACACACACACACAACACATACAAACATATACACATAAACAACCAAAGAACAAAACAAAACAAAAAAATGACAAATGCTGGCATGGATGTGGGAAAAGAGGAACATTTGTTCACTGATGGTAGGAATACATCCTTGTGCAGTCACTGTGGAAATCAGAGTGGAGGTTCTTCAGAAAGCTAGAAAAAATATCTACATATGATCCAGCTTTATCACTCGTGAGTATATAACCAAAGGAGATATCTACTCAGTGTTTATTGCTGCTCTTCACAATAGCCAGGAAATGAAGACAGCCTAGATATTAATCAACTGATGAAAGGATAATGAAAATGTGGTATATTTACACAGTGAAATATTATTCAAATACTAAGAAAAATTATAACATGAAACTTGCAGGTAAATGAATGAGGCTGGAAACAATAATTCTGAGTAGTAACCCATAGCCAGAAAGACAAACATCACGTTTTCTCTAATTTATGGATGTTAGCTTTGAGTCATCAGATAAGTGTGATTCATTTGGAATACTCATAGAGGTCAAGAAAGTACTAAGGGATCATAGAGAGGGGATTTCTGAGAAGGAAAGATAGAAAACACTGTTATTAAGGGTTAAATGGGAATAAAAGGAACAGTAAATATTAAATTGAGGTGGGGAAAGGGAGGGCAAGGTAGAGGAGGGACAATGGGGAGGGACAAATACCATTTAAAAAACTTTTGACAACATCATATGGAAACCTAGTATTGAAGAAATTTCCGCATATATACATACAAAAGTTAAAAGGTAGTTACTCAGTAACAGAGCTACAAGGCTAACAAATAAAAAGTCCAGTGCCAGGAATAAGTTACTTCTTTTGAAGATGTTGGCCAGTGAGGTCCCATAGACCACTCCAGACATTACCAGCTCTTGGTTACCCAAAACTTGATGGTAAGGCCCCATTGCTGAAGACACCATAGACTTGAGTCAATGAATTTGCAGAAATCAACCTTAGTACTGGCCTGGAAGCTTCATCTCTACTGGCCAGCTTTCCTACTATTGGATGGGGTTAGGCATGTTAACAGAGGAGAAAAGTAGCCATAATTCATACCCAGCTGAGAACCTTATTATCTACAATAATGACTGGCCTAGCAAAACATGCCCACTGGTGTAGCAGTGACATAGACATCATGGGGGTAGTCAACCACTTTCTCATTGAATTTAAATGCCGCTTCACAAGATGAATCCTATACTGGCACCATTATTGGGCAGAATCTATGGCTAGACAGGTCATAGGCTCCAGGGGAGAATATACTACTATTATTCTGCTAAATAGACATAATATTAAACTGACTCCTAATGATTTATCATGATACCCATAGATTAATGCATCTCTCAACCTTCATCAGAAGTTATTTGCAGTAGATGTTGATCAACACAGTGATACAGAGACCCAAAAGTGACCAAGGCACAGAGAATAGGAGACTGGAGCATGCTCAGTCATAAACACAGATACACATTTACACACACACACACACACACACACACACACACAAAAGACACTTCTACTCCCAACACTCAGAAAGTACTTCCAACATTGTATAAGAAGAGGGGCAGAAAGAGTTTAAGAGCTAGAGGTGGTAGATGATTACAAGGCCACAATGTCTTTTGGACACAACAGAGAAGTTGCACATATGAACTCACAGTAGTTGGGATGGCATGCATGAGAACTTTGTAAACTCAAATCCCAGCATTGAGAGGAGAAATGGGCACAAAGTCCCACTCCTCACTGAGGAGCTATTGGCAATTGTTAGCTGCTGGTAGAGGGTGAATCAGTTTTCTCTAAGAGTGTAGTCCTAAATAAGTTGATCATGTTCCAGTGGAAGGCCATATATCCAAGAATGTTTGGGCAGCACAAATTGGTCTTTTTAAAAATTATTGTTGTGGCTTATTGGTTTTTATTTTTTATTTTTGTTTTTGTTTTTGAGACAGGGTTTCTCTGTGTAGCTTTGCACCTTTCCTGGAACTCACTTTGTAGACCAGGCTGGCCTCAAACTCACAGAGATCCCCCTGCCTCTGCCTCCTGAGTGCTGGGATTAAAGATGTGCGCCACCACCACCCAGCAGTTTATTGTTTTTTAATGTTGGGTGTGTAAAGAAGGGGCTAGATTTGAGAAGAGGTGGGGGTAAAGGAAGTGATTATGATCCAAACATGTCCAAAACTCTCAAAAAACTAATAAAATATTTTTAAAAATAGTTTAAAGATTAAATATATTTCATACATTTCTTAGGGTTGGTGAAAAAAAAAAGAACTTTTGCTCCTGTCTCCAGGGGAAGACAACCCTACTTCCTGACAAGCCCATTCTGATTTTGACATTATTTATAGTACTTTGTTGTGCTTGTTAAGATTACTGAATCAGTCAACAGATACCCTCTTTTGTAGTTTATGAGAAATCTCTACAATCCTATTAGCATAAAACTTTAATTTTAATTAAAAATACACAAATGTACATAAGCAACTTATCCTTATGATCTGGTCAATTGAATATGGTAATATTAGTATAAAAGTTAATAAAAATTTAAGATTTTCTTGTTGATATTGAATCTATCTTAAATTTAATAGGTTGGCTATCAATACAATATAACTAAATAAAGAGTTTAAGAAATTAGGAAATTATGTTGATATTTTGGAAAGACAGAATGGGAACCTTCAAAAGTCTTTCATGTTTCAAATAATAGGCATAAAGAGCCTTAGGAGAAGAACAATTCTTACCTGGGGGCCCTGTAAGGCCTGGTTCCCCATCGGGGCCAGTTGAGCCTGGTACTCCAATGGGTCCTTTCATTCCTGGAAAGATAATACATAAAACAAAATTGGATGAAAACACAAGACAGCCTTTACATAGGAAAACAAAAAAAATTGCTTTTACCAAAGGAGCTTAATATAGTCAGATCTAGTTGAACTTAGGGAGTTGTTAATAATAATAACAACAACAATGAAAGAGAACATGACCTTGGGAGAGAGACGGATGGGGTGAGCTGGAGGAAGGTAGTGGGGGTGGATATGATAATAATACACTGAATATATGAAATGTTCAAAGAATAAATAAAAATACTTGAAAAACATAAAGGAAAACCTTAAAACATCCTTTCAAATACCTGGGAATCCTGGAACACCAGGGAGACCAGGATCTCCTTTCATTCCATTGAGACCTGGCCGGCCAGGATTACCCTAAATAAATAAAAATCATTGTTGTTAGAAAAATAACGAGGAAGGGATAGAGAAGAGGAATGATGATTCAAATATTGCTTAGAGAACTTTTTTTCCAGTTAAACTTGAAGGACTCAAATTCTAATCCTGCCTCTCACTACCTTGTAACTTTTAAATATTAAATATTAAATATTAAACCTAGGTAGCTAGAAGAAGAATGATGGTATGGAAAAATAAGTTACTGGAAAAATGTTAAGGATAATGTTTTCTAATATAAGGAGGTCTTCACAGTTGGACGACAGCCCAGAAAGTAGTCTGTCCACCAGGAATCTGCTTGAATGGAATAGTGAAGAAGTATATGATTATCTGAGTTATTCAAACCAAGACAGAAAACACAGGAGTCACTGTATACATTACTTCCTTTATAGGTGAAGAGAGAGAACTTGGATGGCTCTTTCTTTATAGACACAAAGCAAAACCATGTAATGGAACTGAAACCTGACCCTGACTCTAATTTCAACATCTAAACTATTCCCACTCACCATAATCATTTCCCTATGTGTATATTCATTCAAATACAATGCACTGATGTATACATGTAAATTTCCTTTTCACGGGTTTGCTTTCACCAAAATCTTTTTACTATAAAACAGCAAAGACACTTTAGTGGGAAGACAAGGAACCCTGCTTTCTATTTTATTTTAGCTTCACCAGTGAGCCACACAATGAGTGATAAAATTCTGCAGTTCAGAATTCCCATTTTGAAAGCTGTCACCCATACTCTTCTATCATCAAATGTCTAATCCCATTTTCTATGGAGAGTCCTCCCATTTCCTACCGGGAGTCCTGGTGGTCCTTGATCTCCTTTCAATCCAGGTAAGCCAGGTTGCCCAGGTGGGCCTGGGTTTCCCCTCTCTCCTTTAATACCTCCATTTCCAGGGGGACCACGGGGACCTTCTGAACCTGGTAGACCTTGATAACACACAACAAATGGCCACATTTTAGTAAAATATCAGTCATCTTTCTGCTAGTTTGTGGGATAAAATACATAGATGCAGACTGAGTAATTTCATAGTGTAAATGTAGGGTTTTTTTGTTATTAATGCTGGCTTGTAGACTCTTCAAGTTTACATTCTTTTTTGGAACAGTATCTTATGTATTTCAGATTGTCCTTAAACTCACTATGCAGCTAAGAATGAGCTTGAACTTCTGATCTGTCTGTTTCCACCCCCAAGTGCTAGGATTATAGGGATGCACCACCATGTCTAGTCTATGTCATCCTGGGGATTGAAAAGAAGGCTTCATGCATACTAGGCAAGTACTTTACCAACTCAGCACCATCTCTCCAGACCCTTGCATTTATTTTCTACTAAACATAATAAACTCAGATCTAAAGCAACTCTGGGTATGATAGTATTTGCTTCTGTAATTCCTGAAAAAGTGTTTGTTGTAAATTGAAATGAGACATAGCAGACCACTAATCTCAAACCGCAGTATGCCTCTGTGGGAAGGGAGCTGCTGAAACAAGTTTCCTGGGTCACTCCTGGAGCTTTGGTCCCATCACTGGGGAGGGTGCCCAAGAATATGCATACTAACAAATGCTCATAGTAGGTAAAGAATGACTGCTATAGAGCAATCAGGAGTTCGAGTCATTTCTCCTACTGCAATTAAAATTAAATTACTTAGGGATGAAAATGTAGCATTTGACTGGGACCTGGGTTTGACTTCTAGTATAACAAAAAGTTCAATTACTTTATTCATAAGAAGCTATATTCATTCACCTTTTATTACTATGCAATTTTTGTAGTGTGGTGGATCAAGAATGTAGCCTTATGTATGCTAGGCAAGCATCTAGCTTCTGAGCAATGACTTACTGAACAATTAAGACACTTAAGCACACTAACTTCAAGTTCATTTTAGTGATGTGTTTGACACATGGAATACATTTTAAATGTCAGGTATTTATTGTTTCAGTGTAGGACATACAAAATTTATTTCAAAATATTTCCACTTTTTGCTAAGCTTTTAAAAAATTTGTATTACATTTTTTTGTACTTCATTTTTAATGTATCATTCTAAATAAGGGTATCAGTTCTGTTAAGCAATCAGGTGGTTTGATCACTGGGCAAGCTTTTTGTAGGAAGGTAGGGAATAAATGCTACATGTCTGTAGAGTGCTTTGTAGCTGAGGCTCAGACTACTTAGTCTTTCTTTAAGAAAATAACTACAGGGCTGGGGAGATGGCTCAGAGGTTGAGAGCACTGATGGCCCTTCCAGAGGACCTGGGTTCAATTCCCAGCACCCACATGTCACTTCATAACTATCTCTAACTCCAGTTCCAGGAGCACACAAGTGGTGTACAGACATACATGCAAGCAAAATGATCATTATACATAAAGTAAAATAAAAAATATTTTTAAAAATATAAAAAAATTTTTAAAAGAAAATAATTATAAAGCCATAGCTAAGCTAACATGCTTATCTTTTCTCCTGTGGTTGTCTTAATTTAATTTTGTAAATTGATTTCAACAAAAATATGTAGGGTATGGTTTTAAAAGGAATCATAAGCTATATACATAGGAATTTAGAACAGTGGGCTGGTGTTTACACATGGCAAAAGGTTTAATTTTTGACATGAGATTAAATTCAAACTTTATCTTCCCTAATTTTTATGACTCCAAAGCAAAGGGACTACACTAATGAGACAGAATACCACAGTGATTCAAAAGACTGGACACAGGAATTACAATGCTGGGTTCCAACCCAGCTCCATCAGTGATGAGCTCTTTGACCTTAACAAGATTATTCATCTTTTCAGCTTCAGTTTTTTTCTTCTAAGAAATAAAAACAAAAAATAGTCTTAGCTTTTACCTGATTTTAGGAAAGATTAAATGAAATAGCAGGTAAAAATTACTTAGTTCAGTGCCTATTAAACCATGGAATTTTGATTTTTTTATAGTTGTGATTGCTATTACATTATTAGTGGTAAATCAAAGATAAGAATAGATCTTACAAGATTTTTAATGTTTTAAGAATTTTCAAGTGATTTCATAATGTGGTAGCTATCTGAATATGACAAAAAGGAAGCAAGTTCATGATAAAACAGCAATTAATTTTTACATTTTACACAATTAGCTTGGCAAGTAGATATCACAATCACACACAAAAAAAATCCTTTCCAATTGTACAGAATTGGGGGTAGTTCGTACTTAAAAAACAAAACCACAGTTGCTTAGATCAAATCCACTAGAATGAGGTTTTCTAAATAAACATGGTAATTTGTCCAATTTAGACTAGAAGTCCGGTAGTAAATCAGGCTGTTAAGTAAAAACTAAACGAACTCTGAACCAACCTAGTGAAAATGATAACGGAAGATTTAAGATGGGGGAAAACTGAACATTTGACTGCCATCTTTCTCTGTTTGGAGTTTCTAGAATATTGCATCATTTGATGAAAAGGCCTAGAATACTGCATCATTGGATTAAAAGGTCTAGAATATTGCATCATTTGATGAAAAGGTCTAGAATATTGCACCATTTAATGAAAAGGTCTAGAATACTGTATCATTTGATGAAAAGGTCTAGAATATTGCATTATTTGATGAAAAGGTCT